>JAJIYU010006860.1:0-19976 GCA_030144865.1 Tinospora cordifolia | reverse complement strand
TTCGATCTGGTTTGATCGATTTTACGCCGTCAAATTTTCCTCGATCAACGCATACCTTCGCGATTGAATTTAACGAATTCACTGCGCACTGTTGATCATTCTCGAGTTTCGTTTTCGGATCTCGTTCGCGATTGATGTTGTGCGCCTCGATACAATGAATAATGAGTGTTCATCCTCTACCAACAGGACGAACATAAATGCTGAGAATCAGGTAAATGTCACTCTTCTGAATCTTGTATCTATATTCGTCTAAATGTGATAGTGAATGGTTGTGTGGTTTATTCAACTTTCTTTTAACTACGATAATAAAGTATAAAGGTGCTATACTATTATAATATATATTTTGATATAAAGATGTATAATGATCTTATATTCATTGGAATGATTATACTGATATTATACACCTTTTTATTTTGTTATTATATACTTTTTAACATGTTATTTTGGTTTTATACACCTGCAGGAATATCAATATATTGTTAAACCTAAAGATAGATACTCAGCCAGGGTTGGGTGCCTGACTAACTTGAACGCACGCACATGTTGATTTCCACTCTGATAGATTACCAGCTGCTCAAGTTTTGGGAGACTTGTTTTGGCCACTTTCTTAATATGAAGTAGTTGCTTTGGCAACCTCAAATTGTTCATAACATATTGTTGAGAGAGGTTGTTCAAAAAGACGAGTTTATTTTGGTCTTCAAATTCAATAACATTATTGCAAAATTCTTCATAGTTGAATTTGCAATGATAATGGGTTTGAAATGCACCGGAAAAACCAAAAACATTACAACTGGTTTTGAGGGTCAAATTTTGAAGGATAGATATTTTAAGGGAGTGGCACGTATAAATAAGAAGTGTATAGTTGACGCATTTACAAATAGGGTATGGGAGAATGATGATGATGCTGTGAAGATTGCAGTTTTGCTCCTCATTAATGGTTTTTTTGCTTCTTAATAAAATGGAAAAGTTGGTAAATGAAGTTGATTTTGAACTTGTACAAACTGGTGAATATATGGATTATCCCTAGGGCAGGGCTCTTTTTGACACGACAATAGAATCCATAAAAGGTAATTTTGCAGTGAATGCAATCCGGCTGGAAGCTGGGAGGGGCAAATACCTGATCATGTACAAGCTTATTGGGTTCCCAATCGTATTACAAGTTTGGTTTTATGAGTGTTGTTTTGATACTGATGGTTTGTTCGCCAATCGATGTATCAATGGATTTCCTCGTATACTAAACTGGACTAGCAATGGCACGCCCAATTTCAAGAGCATAGAGAAAGTGTTGAACAATTTATTTGTTAATAAGGTAATTTTTCATGTATTTAATCGTATATTATATATACACAACATTTATATTATAATTGAACTATTCTTTGTTGTCAAATTTCTTATGATCTCATATTTGGCTATTTTCAGTTCAAAAGTTTTTTAGCAAGCCCCAATGAGCTACTCTAGCCATACATGGATGACTTGATTGCCGAACAAGATGGGGGCGAACATCAATTTCCAGATTACGATGTTTTTGTTGATGCCCAATTTTTCTTTTGTCGTTTCCTGTAAATAAAACTATTGGCTATAATATTCCTATAAATAAGGCTTCCGCAACCATGAGTATACCTGGAAGGCAGTACAATTGTTGTAACGAGATCAAAATAATGTTGAAAGAGGGTTTTGATAAGATTTTTGAAGAAATTAATTATCTAAAATCCCTATTGTAGAAAGTAAATGTTTCAAGCTTCAAAACCAATGAATTCTTTTAGACTTTCATTGCAGTATAGTAATGATATGATAGTAGTATACCATTTATATACCTACATTATACCATGAGTATAATATATTATATACTGTATGCTTGCTATTTTCTACTATTTTCTTTTGTATATTGATGTTATACCAACTCTATACATTCATTTGGCTCACTAAATTTTTCATTTTTCATGTAGGAAGATGATGTAAATAAAGTAGAAGATTGTAAAGAAGAATATGCTAGTAGGGAAAAATGTATAGATGTTGAAGCTGCAAGCCAGATTTTGACGGCATTGCAAGAGACTATTAGTGATACCGACAAAAAGAGGAAGGAAATTTTGAATACTTTATTTGGATTGTGATTTGTCATATACATTTAATTTCAACTATCCATTAATATTGTACATTTTCATGTTAAAGGTCGACTCAACAAATATAGAAGGTGAAAGAAGGAAGAAAAAATCATCAACCCTGGTAAGATCATGAATACGATTCTTTATTAATTCAAGATTATGCTTTTGTAGTTGTTATGAATCTAATTGTCCTTAATTTATCCCCTTTTAGGACATTTCTCATTTAATTTCACTGCCCAAGTTGCTGACAAGGATGAATCAAAAGATCATACACCTGTTGAATGTGAAATGACGATTGATGAAATTGTTGAGTCGGTCGTCAATGTTGCGACTTCAGCCGTCTCTACTGAAGATCACACTCCACTTCTTCCACCTTCTATAGTTACTAATAGGGGGAGGCGTCCCACTAGAGATAAACGTAAAGGAAAGGAGATTGTGAAGGGACGACTATCCCCCTTAAACATCTGTCTGCTTGAAGATATAGACAACAATGTTGTAGCTGAGTTTGATCAATGGATTCAAAAGGGTTAGCTGAAGCACTCGAAGTAAGTTTTCCTAGAGATCAAGTTTGCATTCCAAATATTGTTGTTATTTATAATACATTGATATTATCATTTGTCACATTATTTAGGTCAAATAAAGTACACCATGATCGTGAGAACAATCTGAATCCAACTTTTGATTTTTCAATCACTGAAATCACTGATAAGGAATGGTTTTACACATTGATCACCCGAAGTCAGCCTATCTCATCTTCTATAAGTTTAATTTTTTGCACTTTATATTATTGCTTACAATTATTATACTGATAATATACCAACATGATACCAAAATATAGGGTTTTGGACACTTTGCAATGTCTGTATATACATATTATACTAATATGATACCAATTTCACCTATATATTCCATGTCCTTAAACTATATTATGTTGTTTTGTATACATATTATACTGATATGATACCAATATCATCTATGTAATGTGTTCTTAAACTCTGTTATGTTTATTATTTTAGTATAATGAGATGTTATACAAATAACATACTTATTATGTTTTGAATGTTTCATGATTATACAAGTTTTATTCATAACCCAAATCTTTTATTTTAATTTAGAAATTTTGTATTGGCAGCATGTAGATGTGATGTTTAATTACTTGTGCAAAAAAAACAAGTATGACGAATCAATTAAGACGAAGTGTACAACGACAGACAACTTTCTCGATCAAAAGTTGCAGTCTGTTTATGATAGATTCGAAAAAGAGAAGGATGCATCTGTGTTAGGGGATGAGATGGTTATTATGGAGTATATGCTAGGGCACTACATGTATTGCAGCACTCTGTGGTCTGATATTGACTACATCATTTTCCCTATTAATGTTGTGGCTACGTTCCACTGAATACTAGGTTGCATTAGCATTCACGAGGGTTGCATATATGTTTACAATTCCCTGCGTACTCCTGTTGTCGATGCTGTGTCAATGGAGGCAGTTTAAGCTTATTCCACCATTCTTCCTTTTTATCTTGAGATGATTGGATTTTACGAATCGAAAGTTGACCAAAAGGATAGACTTGGAAAAGAGCCATTCAAGGTGCAAGTGGTTGATAATCTACCAGAGCAACATGGGTGTGATTGTGAAATGTTCATGTTTTATTTTACTGAATGTTTTGCCACCGGAAAGGAAATTTCACATGATTTTGATGTGGTGAGCTACAGAAAAAGTGTGGCTCTTAATTTGTACTTGCTTGGTAGAATGAAGCAGAATGAAGGCACCAAGAGTGACAATGAAAGATTAGGTCGATTCAGTGTTGACAGTAGAATCCAATTATAGTGGGTCTTAAAGAAGTGAAGAATGGAAGAAGCTAGGCTGTCATATCTTGCATCACAGTTTTTCAAGGACAATGTGTAATGCCATATTTGATATTTCAGATATGTACAATTTGAACACGATTATGGTTCATTTATAACAATCTCAACTATTTTTCATTTGAATTTTGTCATTTTATTTTGTCTTTTGGGGTTGATTGTTTTATTTTTGACTCATTTATGAATAATGTTATTCATATGTGAACTTTATTATACTGATTTTATTCGAAAATGATACAAGTGATTGATTAATGGGTTATTTATATCATTATTCATGCCTTATACCACATTTCACGAGTTATTATACTGATTTTATTCGATCTTTATCCCTACATTATACCACATTTCACGGCTTATTCATACCATTATTCACGCATTATTCTATCATTATCACTAGAATTTTATACACACATTATTCGATCTTTATCCCTATATTATACTGCATTTTACAGGTTATATATACATTTCATCATACACGCATTATTGGATCGTTATCGCTATATGTTTACACGTGCATTATTCGATTTTTATCCTTGTATTATACCACATTTTGCGGGTTATATATACCATTATTCACGCATTATTCGATCGTTATCGCTAGATTTTTATATGGGCATTATTCGATCTTTATCCCTACATTATACAACATCTCATTGGTTATTTATACCTTTATCCACGCATTATTCGAACGTTATCGCTAGATTTTTATACACACATTATTCAATATTTATCCCTACATTATACTATTTATTGGTTATATATATACCATCATTCACGAATTAATTATTCAATTGTTATCACTAGATTTTTATAAGTGTATTATTCAAAATTTATTCCAACATTATACCACATTTTACGTCTTATATATATCATATATATTATTCACGCAATATTCGATCGATATCCCTACACTTTTATACGTGCATTATTCTAGTGTTATACCTACGTTATACCACTATTTACGAATTAATTATTCGATTGTAATCGCTATATTTTTATATGTGTATTATTCAATATTTATTTGTACATTATACAACATTTCACATGTTATATATACCTTAATATATTATTCACACAATATTCGATCGATATCCCAACATTTTTACACGTGCCTTATTCTAGCATTATACCCACATTATACCACTATTCACGGGTTATACCATTATTCATGCATTATTCTATCATCATCCCTATGTCTTTATACGTACATTATTCAATCGTTATGCCTACATTGTACCACCATTCATGGGTTATTCCATTATTCATGCATTAGTGGTATTATATAGGTATAACATATGAGTAATGTATGTATATATATAACGTAATCCATTTACAGTGGTAAAATAAACCTTGTTATAGACAGCTATAGACAACGTTCACGAATGTATATTGTAATAACTTACGATTTTTTAACAACAAACGACTAACGAAAGTTGTAGAATGTGTCATTCAACAACGAGCAACTACGATTGTTGTAGTAACATTGAACAACGTTCTTATGCTCGTTGTAATGGCCTTTTCAACAACGTTCCCATGGTGAACGTTGTCGTACATATTTTACATAAGCGATTTTACAATAGACATTTTATGAACATTATTGTACGCCTTCTATTAAAATGGTCGTTGTTGCACGTTGTGGAATTGATGTTGTATCATCAATTTCTTGTAGTGAATGCATAAGCTATCAATGTACCTTCTTGCAATAATACACACCCTAAACCTATATGGACTGCATCAATAGATTAGCTCTTTACCGTGTTATGGAAGTATTAATACTTGTGCAATATTCAACTTTTTCTTCAATTTGATGAAAACTTATTCCCAAGCATTAATCCACACAAATGACATATTTTTCTTAGTTATTCTAGTAAGTGGAACAACCAATTTAGAGAAACCCTTCACAAACTTTTAATAATATCTAGTTAAACTTGGTGATGTATTCTTGATCTCCAAAATCTTTTTTAATGGTCGGCCAAGCAGAGGGGAGAAGAAAACAGAGATTTTAAGAAAAAGGATGGGCAAAGAAAGAAAAGAGGAATTCAAGACAGGCTTCAATCCTCTTTCACTTTTCTTTTAATCCTAGCTTGGCTGATTAGGCAAGATGGAATTGGAGAGGTGAAGGTCATCACCCACAATCGTGAGAGGATTAGGGGTTGAGAATTATGGGATGATTAGTGTTTTGGGTCAAATACTAAAGGCATCACTTTTATGTGTATGTCCATGAGAGGTATGATTAGGGTTGTTAGGCAATAATTGACACTCGTTTAAAGTTCAAATTGTGTGCATGACCATTAGAATAGTGTCCAATTTGTCCCACTAAGTTTAGGATCATGATTTAGGTGATTTCGAATAGTTTGGAAAGTTGCATATGAATAAGATCTCCTAAAATAGTACTCAAGTTAAAATTTTGAATTCAAATATTATTTAAATCTCTCCCCTTTCTTTGAACACATGGAATAATTTTTGGGGTGTATCACATGCTCCTATGTTGATTTCTCACTTAACTTGTGTACCCCCTACTTATTACATGTCAATATTGTGTTACGCCAATTTTAGGACTGAATTTTAATATTTTTTGCTCTATTTAGTACATTAATTTTTATTAATTTATTTCAAACATTTCTTATTATTTTATTTTTGACATGTATCACCTTTTATCAGTGAATACTAGACTTATTTTATATGTCAAACTCACAAGAATTATTCTTTAAATTTATGTCTATATATATTAGTCCATATATGTAAATATTCTTTATTTGTGTTGAATTTTTGCTAAGTTAATTTAATTAATTCAAAAAAAATTTCATAATATTACCCTGACATTTAATTATATTCTAAGTTATAAAAAATATTCACATGTCACTTTTGTAAGTGTACATGTATCTGTATTCAGGTGAAATAATCATTTTGCTTTCGAGTGACAAAATTATAATTTTACCCTAGTTGATAAAAAATGATCTTCTATATGTAAAATTATCCTCTATTCATCACTACGGACTTTCATGATTCACTTTCTATGTAAAATGACCATCCTAACCTATGTGGTAAAAGTATTATTTTGCTACTAGGGTTGGTTTTCCACAAGAAGCAGTGGCAAAACTAAATCGGTTCAGGTCAGGTGATGAAATCCAAAATCACTTGGTCTTGACCAGGTGATGCAGGGCTTCAACCTGACCGACCCAAGGTTGGGTTGGGCAGGTTGGGTCGTTTGAGAGCTTCAAAGACGAAGAATGTGCAGACGAAGAAGGTGAAGGGCTTTATAGGCGAAGGGTTTTACATGCAAAGGGTTTTATAGGCACACACAAAGAAGCTTAAGATGATAGTTGCATAAAATTAGTTACCCGGAAGCTCAAAACTGAAAGGTGCAAAAGATCATGTAGAAGATGAAGATGGAGATGGGTGGTGGCTGCAATGTGAAACCAGGTTGCGTAGAAGATGAACTACAATGTCAAAAAGAGAAGGAAGAGAAGTAAAAGGGGTTGCATGGTGGCTATAGTATAAAACAGAGAAGGAAGAGGTGGCTGCGATATGAAACAGAGAAGGAAGATCATGATAAAAAAAAGAAATAGAAAAAGGGGCTACGTGGTGGTGTTGGGCGTGCTACTGTAGTGTGAAATAGAGAATTGAGAAAAGGACCTGCGATTAGAGAAGACAGAATAAAAGAAACAACCCTTTTTAATCTTTATTCTTCATTCAGTTGTAGAAGGGGAGAATGGTGGGTGGTAGCTCATATGAACAAGTTAGACCGACCTTTCAAGGCTAGAATCGACCCAACCCGACCCGACCCGACTTGAGGGTATAATCAACCCAACCTGAAATGGTCAAGCCAGGTTGGTTGGGTGGCTTGCACTCCTAATAAGAAGTAGCCCTTTTGCCCTCATAGTGATTCTATAATTTATAAATTTCATTTATTAATTTCTTCAAAATTATTTTATTTAATCAACCTAAAATGGTCATGCTAGGTTGGTTGGGTGGCTTACACTCCTAATAAGAAGTAGCCCTTTTGCCCTCATAGTGATTCTATAATTTATAAAATTCATTTATTAATTTCTTCAAAATTATTTTATTTAATTATTTAATTAAAAATTTGAGAAAATTATGGGGAATTACATAGACACGTTAGGTTGACTTCCTTAAATATTATAATTTCTAAGTACTTTACCATTCAAGTAAAGCCAACATCGTAGTCGAAATTTTAAGTCAAAAATCACATGCACAAGATGGGAAGAGAGTACAAACATATCAAATTGTCCAGGCTATGACCTGGGGGTATGCACAAATATAGATAGAGCCTTCTTATCTACCATCAGATGTGAGTTAAACTTATGATGATGCTTACTTAAGTCTCAAGCTTGAGATGTGCGGATTAATGTCATTAAAGTCAGGAGATCATAGGGCAAGCACCTAGAGTTTCATGTTGTTGATGAGGATCTACTAAGGACTATTGGATGGATCTACACACCTAATGAGGACTAAATTAGACAGACCATCCCAATGAGGCACACTAGTCTAGGTACAAGCTACACCTGCACCCAAGGAAAGATATAATGTACTAGAACCTAGGGAAGTCTTACTGGTAAAAGGCTACAAAGAAAGATGTGGCCCAATATGTGACCATGTGCCTCACATGCTAACAGGTCAAGGCAGAATACAAGTTGGCTTCTGCTTTGTTACAACCCCTACAAAACCTTGAGTTAAAATAAGATAATATTGTCATGGATTTCATAACTTGATTACCAAAAAACCAAAACGGTGAAGACACAATTTGGGTAATAGTTGAGAAACTCACTAAGGTAGCTCACTTCTTGCCTATTAGATCCACAAACCTAGTAAGTAGAGGAGCTTTATGTTAGGGAGATAGTGAGACTACATTGGGTGATGAGATCGATAGTGTTAGATCATGACAACAAGTTCACCTTACATTATGGCAGAGCCTGTAGATAATGTTGGGCACTAAGCTCAAGAGGGGCAAAGCTTTCAACACATAAACAAATGACTAATTATAGCAAATTATCTAGGTTTTCGAGGATACTGAGGGATTGTGTGTTGAACACTAAAAGAAATTGAAGCAAAATTTACATTTGGCCAAGTTTCCATATAATAACAATTACTATACTAGTATTCAAATGTTTCCATATGAGTCATTATATGCAAGGTAGTACAGATCACCAATTTTTTAGGCCAACCTTGAAGCTCAAGTGTTAGCTGGACCCCATATGATCAAGTAGACTAATAATAAGGTCCACTTCATTTAGAAGATGTTGATGGTAGCTCTAATTTGCTAAAAAATCTATGTAAATAGACAACATCAACCCTTGGAGTTTGAGGAGAGCGATAGAGTTTCGTCCAAGCTAGTCTAAGGAAGGGTATAAAAAGGTTCGATGTAAAGGGCAAACTAGGTTTAAGATATATAGGTCCCTTTAATATCATCTAGAGAGTCAAAGATAATGCTTATAGATTGGAGCTCACACCTAGCCTCACCAATGTCCATGATATGTTGTATGTCTCCAATGCTACAAAAGTACCATATAGACCCATCACATATAATTCATAGAGGGGGTATTAGATTATAAAATGATGTTACCTTGAGGAGGCACCAATGAGGATTTTGGATAAGAAAACTCACAACTTGAGGAACAAAGACATTCTATTATTGAAGGTATTATGGACCCATTATGAACTGAAGGAAGAAACCCGAGAGTTGAAAAGTAACATTAGAGTGAAGTAATCAAAGTTGTTCCAAAGGCAAAATTGATTGAGACCAACATGGAACACAAATAAGTATCCTTTTCACAAATTTAAAGGATGAAATTCTCTTTTAGGGGTAGCATTGTAATACCCAAAAATTTTAATAATTTATATGAAACTAATCACAATTAACAATGACTAATTACAGTTGGAAATTAGTTAAATTAACTATGAGGACATGTAAACTGAGAATATTCTAAAAATTAATTGGGGACAAAATAATCAAATTAATTGACAAGATTCATGTCAAAATCCTTACGACATCAAGGAGAAATTAAAAAAAAAGGTCTGATACAAAATGATGCAACCATTTGTGGCTGCACACTACTGCCCAAAAGTGTAAAATGCACGACATGGCCAAGTGGCCACACTTACACAAAGTTTTTAACCAATCTAGGGTCTTACAATGCCACCTATATGCTAAGTGTAGAGGGTATTTAGCACTATCCAACCATGCCATGAGGTTCACGACATTGCTTGCTACAATTGTTTAAAGTTTCCTCTTTCACTAACCATATTATTATAGTAAACTACAACAACTAACCACATTAAATGCTACACCATCTTGTCCAACAAACCTAACAAACTCATATGAGTGGCTAAGCAACACTATGCCCTCTTCTAGCCACCATCAAATCCTAGAAATCAACCCTAAAAACCCTACAACGGTTGGTTGCTCAATAGAATACCAAAAGATGGAAATGCCAAATTTGAAAGATAGAAAAGAAGGGAAGAGTGTAAGCATATGGGAACCTTGAAGCGTGCTTTGGGGACGATAACCAACAACACGTTTTGTAACTGTTTCTAACTCACACTCCTTTCCCTTTAGTTTTCATCAAGTTTTTACCAAAACATGGTAATAAAGCTGACTTAGGTAATGCTACATGTAATTTTGAGGCAAAGATACCAACACCCATGCTTGCTACTTGATTGTGGCTTTTTCCATGACTACAACACTGCAAGAATGACAAAATGGTTACCTGAAGTGCTAGAAATGAATGGCTAAAGATAAGTGGTCGGTAATGATGCACAATTGTTGTTAGATGCATTCCAAGAGAAGGAAATGTACCATTTTGACCTTGAATCCCTAGAAACTAAGCACCAAAATCACCATAACATTGTAGAGCATGAAGAAACAAACTAAACAAGCTATAAAACTTATGAAATTGGCATGTGTAAGGTTCAAACAACTGAGACTAAAAGCGTGCACTACTCTAAGAATAGAGCAATGCGTTGCAACAACTTGTATACCGTACTGCACTACCCATAGGGTTACTCTACTACTTTCTGGTACAACCTATAAGGGCTACTTTGAGTTGAGACTCAAAGCAGTGCATTGCATCAAATGTGTAGTGTAAACCACCATAGATTGTTCATAGACCAATTGCCCCTTAAATTGAGTTATTATTTCATTAAATGTTATTTTATGATTGGTCATATAACATATTCTCGATATCATGTATTACAAATAACAGGCAAACATTAATAAGTATAATATACTAAGATCATTCTCTACACGAATCATATCAT
Organism: Tinospora cordifolia; assembly: GCA_030144865.1. Lineage (NCBI taxonomy): Eukaryota > Viridiplantae > Streptophyta > Magnoliopsida > Ranunculales > Menispermaceae > Tinospora > Tinospora cordifolia. The sequence continues at coordinate 8,730 of JAJIYU010006860.1, read as the reverse complement.
TCTTTTTTCTTCATTTACATGTTATTCTTCAAGCACATATCTCATAGGTATTTATGGCAATATATATATATATATTTCATGTGCATTCTATTCCATGCATTAACGACAACATAAAAACTATGATTCTTGCATGTGTTCTAAGTCTATCATGATCTCATGTGTAGTGAATATAGCATGTAAAATTCTATGCAATCATCACATATTCATTACATCTCACATTCCAAATCATATTAAGACATATCATCACACAACAATCAATGGAGCATTCTAAAACTATGACTTAAATCATTTCATGTGCAACATGTATATAAATATAGTTAAGAGGAAGGTAAAAAAAAAGTCATTTTCACCTCAACGAATTTATTTACAAATAGCAAGTTCTCGTGGATCCTTATGCTTCAATTAGTTCATGTCTAGTTTCACTTACATGTACATGGGCATTGGTTTTTACCATATATTCATTAAACCAAGTCTTTCACTTAGCTCAAGTCATACGATGTGTATATGTTTCATTTATGATCTCTAGAATCACACTTTTGGATCTCAAACGTTGGCCTACACACGTGTATTTGAAAGCAAAATTGAAAATTTTAGTGTTCTAAAAATTATCAGTGCAGTGGACACATTTTTATAATGCGACATGTTGCACTCTAATGTTATAGAGCGAATGAAATTTGATGCAACACACTACTTTGTAACACAAAGCCTCCCCCTCGTGCCCCCGTTCTAACTAGTTCTGTTCAAAGGGCAATATTATCGTAATGTCCCAAGTCAACAATAATAAACAAGCACATCACGACAAATCATGACAAATCATTGATCAATCATCTTGGGCGACCAAAGAGGTGGGAACCTCACTCTATTTCTTTTCTTTCATTCTCTTTCTATTTCATTGTCCCAACCCCATGGGACTTCTTGTGTCACATTACTTACATAGATTTCCACAAAATAATGATACTTTGAAACCATTTGGTAAAATAAATCAATATTATTTATTTGAAAATCAATCTCAATAACAGGTATAGAAACCTTTGAGTTTATTATAATGATATAAATTGACAAAAGAAATTAGGTCCAACATGCCTGACTTAAACAATTTATGAAATCAAAAAGATAAACTCTGAGTAAAAATCATCATGCAACCTTTGATCATTAATTTCCTAAAATGTTAGAAAAGGAAGGGTGAGCTCAAGAGCCTAGTGGATCATCCTATATATTTAAATTATTATTTCAATCAAATAAAACATACATATCAAATACTTCCATGGATTAGGTGATTCAAACAGTTAGTTGTTTATAGTTGACGTTAAGAACTGAAAGGAATCTACCTCAGTGTTTTAGATCTAGGGAGTGAGGTCAATCCAAACACTCCAACCCATTATTCATGAAGTAGGGTCAATCCAAACGCCCAATTCTAAGTCAAAATACTAGCAAGCTAGGTCTGGGTTACAACACTCATGGTGAAATCCATCACCATGGGGATATGTGGTTGTAATCTTTATTAATCTTTCTTTTAGAAACAAATCACATCAATAATGGATTAAAATAGATGTATAACATTTGAGCATCATAAGCATGGTAGTAATTGTTAGTTGCATAGCAGACTAACTATACTTTAGGTATTTTATGTATAATTTGCATGAGTTTAATTGGAAATTGATTGTATTTGTTTATATCTAGTTACATATGCATTTAGAACATTATTGCATGATTAGTTGCATATTAGCATGATTTAATGTTTTCTCTAGCATTTTTATGTGAATATAATATCCGAAAAAGGTTTTGAGTGTCTATGCAAGTTTAAAATGAACCAAAATAGCAAATAACAACACAAGAGAAGTGAAGAATGGTTAAAAATATAGAGGATCAACTAATTATCGTTGTCGGCGACCTAGGTAATCCGAGGAGAAGCCAAACGTAGGAAATAGCATGTCACTGGTTACCAAGGTAATCGTCTCAATGGCTGCAATAATTAGAAGGGAATTTTTGGAACAGATGAATGATCAAGGTCATTGACCGCGGTCACTAGAATCTGAAGTTCATGTTTTTTATGTGTGCCGATGATTACCATGGTCATTGACCGCGTAATGCGATTAAGTTGTTTGTTTCTAATTTTTTTAGGGTTTTAAAGTTGTCTAATATATATAAGATAGGAGATTAGGGTTCAAGATTTGAAACTTTGAAGATTAGTTGATTTTGAGGACTGAACAAAAACGAAGAACGAGAACAACAAAGGATTGAAGATAAAAAATCAAGCTTTGAGTATGTCACTTTATATTCATTATTCTTTAGTGTTTAAACTGATTACAATATCAGACTAGTTAATCTTAAGTTTAGGATGTAAATTTCTGATGTAGGATCCTAAGATTCTATATTCTAATTAATTGATTTCGATGTTTTGTTTTATATTTTGGGTGTTTAATGCTTACTGTTTACTGGCCATGAACAATATGATCTCAAACTATTAAACTAACTTGGGAGAGAGGTTTAATAGTTAGACTATCACAATATAGACCTAGATCAATTGATTGATTGCGAGATTGTCGATTGTTTAGGAAGTTGCACATGATTACTGTTCACAAGGCATTAGATGTTAATTGTGTACCTCGAAAGAGTGTATTAGGGAACAAGACTGATAGGTGTTAATATACTTCGGGAGAGGGCTTTGATGATAAGTGCTAGAACCTACATAACCAAGGGTTTTAATTAATTGGAATATGATTTGAAGGTGAGAACAAAAGAATTTACTATCCTAGATATTTACTCAACATAGTTTTTGAAATAGAAATTTATTGCCTTCAATCGTTTTTAATTCAAATTAGGATTTTAACAACCCAAACTCAATTAAGAGCCTTAATAAAGTGAATGCTAATACTAGATTGGGATTTAAGAGAGTTAAATAGTATCTGCTCCCTAAGGACGATACCCAGTTTTTATCATTTATTACTATTGCAATCCTATACACTTGTGGATTGTCAAAAAAATTTTGGCGTTGTTGCCAGGGAACAGTGTTAACAATCTTAAAACCAATTAAAATTAGTTAAATTTTAATTAAAGCAATTTATTTTATTTTATTTTATTTTAGTTTATTCTTTTTGTTAGTTAATTTAATTCTTTTACTTTATTTCAGTTTAGTTTATTTTATTCTAATTATTATTTAATCCGTTGGCTGGCTACACTTGATCTTTTTGGTTTGCTTGTGGTGTTTCAGGTTTTGGATGAACAGAAATTCTCTTGGGTTAAACGATCCAAATCTATTTAAGACAATAAGGCAAATTCAACTAGAGTTTCGAAGCCATAGGTTTGATATGGCTGAGAGTAGTAGATCTGCAGTTGGCATTGATGACGAAGCACCACTCCAAGAGTTTTTCAAGCCCGTGCTTAATGATAACTACTCTAGAATTGTTTGCACACCCATCAACGCCAATAATTTTGAGTTGAAGCCCTCTTTGATCATAATGGTGCAGTAACAACAGTTTAGGGGTATGGCTATTCGGGATCCTATGGCACATCTGAACTCATTTATGGAGATTTGTGTTACTGTAACGATGAATGGTGTGACTGAGGATCAATTGAGGTTGAGGCTTTTCCCTTTCTCTTTGAGGGACAAAGTGAGGACATGGCTGTAGATGCTCTTACCAGGTAGCATCACCACCTGGGAAGAGGTGGGATCGAAATTCATGCAAAAGTATTTCACTCATGCCAAGTTTCATCAACTTAGGGGTGAAATTAGTTCATTCAAGTAGTCAGACTTCGAATCCCTATGTGAAGTGTGGGAGAGATTTAATGATTTACTGCGAAGATGCCCACAACATGGTTATCTCACTTGGCTCCAAATTTAAATGTTTTACAGTGGTTTGACACCATCTACTTGAGCCCTAGTTGATTTAGCAGCTAGAGGATCTTTGATGGGAAAGTCCACTACAGAAGCCACACGCCTCATTAAATATATGGAAGCCAATGCCTATGGCTATGGCACAAAAAGAGGTTCAATAAAAAAGGGGTGGAGTACATGAGGTTGATGAAGTCATAGTTCTTCAAGCACAAATAGCTTCTATGACCCACTAGACGAATGCATTGATTGAGAAATTTGGTAATGGACAATTTCAACCACAATAGAATCAATCTATGCTGGCCAGAGCTGAAGCTCACAAGGCATCCCTCACTCATGAAGCATCTATAGTGCAGTTGAATGCAGTAAACTAGTTCAATAATTATCAAGGGCAGCAACAGGGGTACATTACTCCTGAATATTATCATTTGAGGATCCATCACCATGAAAACTTCTCATATGCTAATAACAGAAATGTCCAGCAAAGCCTATTTGAATAAAAAGCCATCTATGGAAGACAAACTGGATGAGGTCATGAAAATGCAGGCCCATTTCTTTAAAGAATTAACTAGAAGAATAGATTAGAATGACAACAGAGTCTCAGGTTTGGATACAAATGGGAAACATGAATGCAACTATGAAGAACCTTGAGACTCAGATGGGATAGATAGCCCAAGCATTTTCTAATCAGGAGCGAAGCTCTTTTCCGAGTATAACTCAAGTAAATCCTAAAGAAAGCTACCAAGCCACATTTACTAGAAGCGGGAGAGAAGTCTAAAGCCCACCTATTCCATCTAACCCTCCTATGCTAGTTGATGAGCCTATCCATTCTAAAGGGCTAGTTCTTACAGAGGCAACTGATCCAACACCTACGAATGATGAAAAGAAGAAGGTTAGATGTCTTGACATCACTATTCAAGGTAGCACATACCTTGAGCCTCCTCTATTATCCTTTTTGCAGAGGTTTTATAAAAAGTAGATAGATCATGAGACTGTGGTACAGTGCTAGAATACAAAGAAAGTTGCCTTAGAAACTAAAATACCAAGGAGTTTCACTATTCAGTGCAGTATAGACACTAATAAGTTTAAGAAAGCTCTTTGTGATTTGGGGGCCAGCATAAATCTCATGCCACTATCAACATATCGGAGGTTGGGGCTGTCAGAGATCAAGCCATCCAGTATTACCCTTCAACTTGCAAACCGTTCTGTTACTTATCCACGAGGTGTTATTGAGGATGTTCTAGTTCAAGTGTATAAGTTTATCTTCCCATGTAACACCCCAAATCTCACAAACGCGCACATGTCACAAATAAAATAAAAATATAAAATGATCAATAAAGAAATAAAATAAATGTTTTTGTTACATATATGTGATGTAAACTTTGGTTTAAAATTTTAAAATGAAAGTTATGTTTGGGAGAATAATAATAATAATATACGTATATACGAGGCTCGTAAAACAACATAACAATAGAAACGAAAAATATACGAGGTTCGCCAAATAGTATGAATCAAAAGAAAAATAAATAAATAAAGAATACGATGCTTGTGTGGTATGAAGACGTGAGAGGTGCGAAAAAGAAAATGAATGAAATTTACTCTCACGCATACACGTCGCTTCGCAAAAAAAAGAAAATATAAAATAAATAAATGATATTTTTTAAATAAATGTTATGAGTACAAATTAATTAAAATAAAGGAGTATTAAAAGAAATAATGGTCAAAGAAGAGGGTTCGCGATCTGTGATGAAGAAGAACCCAAAAACACACAAAGTGCATTTCTATGTTGAAAAAGAAGAAAGAACATGATGCGTTCTAGTGTGAGAGAAAACAAAACAAAGGAAGCTGCGTGGTGTTGTCCGCGCGAGGAAGAAGAAGGGATTTGTGTGTTGGGCGATTCCTTGAGTGAAGAAGAAGAATACTTGTGGTGTTGCTGTGTTTATTGGCAACAAACAGAGGAGAAGGGTGCAAATCTATGTGATTTGGACGATTAGGAGAGACCGAAGTTGCTGTGTAACTGCGTCTTGCGCAAAGAAGAAATGTAGATCTGCTACGTTTGGACAAGAAAGAAGAAGAACAAGCTAGGTTTTGCGATCTAGGTGAACAGAAACAAAAAACGAAGTGGCTACAGCTAGATCTTGCACGAGGAAGGAGAAGACGAGTTGCTGATGCATTTGGACAAAGACAAAAAATGAAAGAAGAAAGAAAAAGACGTAGCACCACAGTCGTGTGTCATTGCACGAGGAAGAATAAAGAACGAAGAATGAGTGAAGGCTACTGTTGCATCTGATTTTCTGGACACGAAAGAGTGGAAGATTGATGTCCTAGCTTGTCATTTCTGTGCACAAACAACTACCATTAACGCCTTAGCATTTTGTGCAGTAAATCCGTGATGAACAGAGCACGAAAATGACAAAAAGATGATGCCTGAGATTGGGGGTTTTGCACATAAAAGCTTCAAAAACAAAATTAGAACTTCAATATTTTGGACTTTTGAGAAGGTTTTCAACCATAAAGGAGATCAAATTTGCAAAGAACACGTTGCAAAGGGGGTTTTGACATTGGGAACAATTTGGAACATGATTTAGGGCATCAATCATCAATTTTGAAAGGGAACGAAAGGGACTTTGAAGAGATCCAACATTCAAAACATTTCAGGACTTGATCTAGGAGGTGGAATCTTGCTTTGGAGGAGTTTTGAACAAATAATCAATTGCAAAAAGGTATAAAAATTTATTTTCTTTAATTTTGGAGTTGTTGTTAATTTTGAATGGATTATTTGAATTATTTGGAAAATAAAGAATAGGTTGAAATATTCAGAATCAAAGCAGAAAATAGTGAATTTTGAAACTTTTAGCAAAAAAAAAATGTTTGAGTTTTAAATCCTTATTTCTCTTTGAAAATATTTTATTGGTGATGAATAAATTATTCGATGGATGTTATAATGTTGATATAAAAGTTTAGGGGGTTGTGGAGATTCAGAGATCGAAAATTAAATTTACTTGGAGTCTAGATGCAAATAGTAAATGTTGAAATTGTCTTGTGTAAGTAGAAAATTATTTAGTTAAGAATAAAAGAAATTCTTAGAGAGTTTTAAGATTGAAATTTAATTTATTAAAGTTGAAGAGGATTAGCTTAGAATTTTCTTATGTGATAATTATAGTTTGGAGTTTAGTTCAAAATTTTAGACGTGGAAACCTTATTTTAATTGGAATGAAATTTATTGAGTATGAACAAATTATTTTTGGAAATAAAAGTATTGTATTGAAGAAGATGTTGGAAGGTGCAGTAATCCGAAATCATAATTATTTTAAGACCTGACAAGAATGAGGATTTTGGGAAAGATTATATTTTATAAAATAGATATAAGAATCTAACGGTATTCAAGCTTAGAATTATTTTAATTCATTATAGATAGGTTAATTGAAGCTTAAAGATTTATTATTCTTAATGTAAATTGCGGGTTAAATATCTAAGATCTGTGAAGTGCGACAGCGAAGGCGCAAGGGATCTATTGTATAAGGTGGGTGGGATTTCCTTGCTCACTCATATTATTTAGATTTTAATCTGAAACATGATTGTTTGGTAGTTTCAGGATCTATTATATGCATGTTGTCGTTTCTATTAGGTTGATTGAATTGAATAAATATACTTGGTGCCGGATTAATCGCTTTCAATGCATTTCATGGATTTCATCTCCATTTTCCATATATCTATGAATGCTACCATTGTGAATAGTTTTTTGTATGGCATGACTTGATGGATTGAGAAGTTAAAGGAAGATAAATGATTTTACGAATTTATAAACTTGTAGTTCTTCTTAGCATTAACTTAGAAAGAAGGCTACATTCACAATCTTCCCACTGAAAAGAGGATGCGCATTATTCCAAAATCATCAATAACAATTGAAGACACGATACCCAAAGCTAAAAGGTGGTGACCATTATGGAACACTAGAAACAATCAAGCTGCATCAATTTAGAAACCCACGGAACTACTCAGCTACGTGAAAGACTTGAAGAAATTTTAATTGATTCTCAGGGAATGCTCTCAAAGGAGCAATAAACTAACATTCTTTATCATTGCAAGATAATGAATCTAGTGTGGGTTGGCAAATACATCGGTTGTCTTCATGAATCAAATGAATGGAGTCTTCAACTAGATCCTCTACTTAGGGTTAGAGTGGCACAACAAAAGCAAAATGGTCCATTGGAAAATATATATCGACTGACAAGGGTAGTTTACTTCCTATCTATTTGATCTACAGACTTAGTAAGTAAACTAAGAGAGTGATATATTCTAAAAATTGTGGGATACACCATTTGGGTATTAACTTGATTCAAATTTTGAGGACAAAATTTCATTTAAGGGAGGTAGATTGTAATATCCTGAAATCTCACAAATGGGCACACGTCGCAATTAAATAAAAATATAAAATAATCAATCAACAAATAAAATAAATGTTTTTATTACATATATGTGATGTAAACTTTAACAATAGATACGAGGCTCGAAAAACAACATAACCATACAAACAAAAAATATGTGAACTTCGTGAAATAGTAGGAATCACATTTTTGACATCAGATTGACGGATCTGACATTTATGTATTCCATATATTTTTTGAAATTTTAATGAGAAAATATAAAATTTTTCTCAATTTCAGATTAATTATTAAAGAAAATAAGAATAATTTGAGAAAATGCAATTTTAAGGAGAAAACACATGAGAATATTGGGAAAAGGTGTTTTCTTGAGGAAAATAAATTATGGGATTAATTTATGAATTTTTTGAGCAATTATCGAATTTTTAGAATGATAAATGTAATTTTTGGGGGGAAAAATGTGATTTTTGAGAAAATTATACAATTCTTGGAGAAAATAATTAATTTAATGAG
>JAJIYU010006859.1:0-19969 GCA_030144865.1 Tinospora cordifolia | reverse complement strand
CAGCCATTGACATACGGTAACCTATGTTGTACAATACGTAAATGAAGAGTGCCCCTAAAGAAAATTTTGAGTACGAGTAAAGTCAGTACACGATTACAAAATATGGTGAGACTATGGGGACCTTATGGAAACTTTCATTTTTTGAAGATAAGGCTCCTGAAACCCAAAAAGAAAATATCAAAATTTTAAAATTTCCTAAAGATGTTAAGATGCCAACAGGAATGACTGTTAATTGCCAGCACATGATTTGCAGTAGCAACAGGAATGACTGTTAATTTCTTCATGTAATATTCTCAAGTCAATTTTCATCTCTTTGAGCCCCACGGCCCATCATTATAAAACACCACCATGTTTTGTTTAGAGCACTACCGTGCTTTCTTCATAGCACCATCGTACTTTCTTCATCATCTTCACCCTTTGCGCCTAATTTTTGTTTTACTTTAAGCTACACCTCCACTACCTTTGTCTTCTCGAGAAGCCTTTTGTTTTTTTTTTCTTTTTTTTTTCTTCTTCTTCTTTCTGCTTGATTTGCATTCTCTCCACCTACTACATTTTTTTACCATCAAAAGTAGGGTTTGATGGTTGACAAGAACACACATATTTAAAGCCATTAATTTTTTTTTTCAACTGCACCCCTTTTTTTTCAACTCTTTTTTTTAACTAATCACCTCTTTTTTTTTTATTGTACTGCAACTTCTTTTTTTTTTTTTTGTTTTTTCGGTCGGTCTTCTTCTTTCCTTCTTTCTTCGGTTGTCTTCTTCTTTTTACTTTGTTTCAATCAATCAGCAGCAATGATATCAGCAACGATTTTCCCCAGATTTTTTTGGGCGCGGTTTCTTCTTTTTTCTTTTCTCTACTTTCTTCGACTTTCCTTCTTTTGTTTTTTTTTTAGCAGCAGCAACGAACAATGCAAATCGATGCAGTGGTGACGGCCAACCGAGGACTAGAATCTCTTTTCAACTGTTCCTAAATAGTATATTTAACTGTTGAACATGAATCTTTTGCTGCTCTAATACCACTGTTGGAATAAAAACCTCTGCTTTAAACTTTATTGTTTTCTACTGAATTGAGTTGAATTACAAGTTAAACCCATAGGATCTATTTATAAACTCAATTAGACACGTTTCCTAAACTCTATAGAATTCTAAACTATGTGGTAACCTAATTGGACTTTATCCAAGATCTAATTAGATCTAATCCCAAATTATTATCTAATTGGACCTTATCCCAAATCATCAGATTGACTCAATCTGATATTCTAGATCTAGATCAGATAATCTAGATTACAGTATAATTCTAGTACTACTAGAATTCTATAAAAAAGGAATGAAAGAAAACCAAAAAACAGATGAGAAAGAAAATACAAGAAGGATAACAAGTAGAATGCCATAAAGGTTTCCTGAAACGTTAATTCTGTCGTTAAAAGACTTCGACAACACAAATTTCAGAGTCGTCAAAATTTTCTAGCAACTCACATCTTCCGTTGTTAAAATTTTTCGACAACGTGTGGAAGTCATCAAACAGTTCTGATGACGCCACCTCGAATCTTTCACGTCGTAAAGCGTTTTTCATGGTTCCTGAAAAGCTTTTACGACAATAATTCAACAACAGCCTTCTAATGTCGTCAAATAAAGGAGATTTCAAATGTAATTTATGTGCATACGGCCCACAGCAAAACGTTGTCGTAAGCATAGAAGCAAAGCAACGATGACATTTTAGGCTTTTTTAGCAAACGTTGCTAGAGTAATTAGATGCTTTAACACCTCACCTCTAAGACAACAAAAATGTTGTAAAATAGTTTGCAGGTCTCTGACAGGGAAAATGCAAATTACGTTAACAATATGTTTTACAACGTTACATTTAATGGCATAAAATGGTTCCAACGTTACATTCTTCTATGAATTAATTAATGTTTGGGAAAGCGTCAACTTTAAAAAATGTCGCAAATTGAAATAAAATATGAAGTTTGAATCAACATTTATCGTTAATTAAAAAAAAAGATATTTGGACAATGCATTTATAGCTGGCTAAGTGGATTTTGGAATGTTCCAAGTTCTATAAAAACGTCTGTCAAGAAATCTAAAAGGATTGTGGCAAGTCCACGTATTTCAGTTCTAATAGTCAACTTGAAATGGCCTTTTCTCATCGGAATCCCACATTTTATGGATATTATTAAAATATCTTTATGTTAAAAAAGGAAAGAAAAACATGGGATAAGAGAAATAAAGTCCATGGTTTTTAGGGCTATAAACTCCCCCGCCATACCATCAGTAATTCCTTTATGAGAGTAAAAATAATATGGAGTTTGAATGATGTACATACACAATACAAAAAGAAAACCCTCTTAAATTGACATGAACTGTAGGGGTTAAATCTAACCATTACTCTTTTAAAATTCACTACTCAAACAAATCTCCCTGACCGATCACCCAAGCCACTGACCACTAGAACCATCCAAGTTTGGATAATGAAATGGAGTCCTCATATAATCTTTCTGTTTTTCCTTAGGAGGAAAAAACAAAAAAAGAGACAAAGAAGCGGAAGAGAAAAAGGGAGACAGGCTGTTATAGAAGCAAGAGGGCAAGATGGACAATGATTCTGTTTTTAGTTATAATGTCAACATGGACGCTGAGATAACGCTTAACTTCAAGACATCAAAACAAATTATATGGTTCAGGGAATTTTCATTCCCCAGAAAACCAGATCCAGATCGTAGTCCCTAATGTTCACAAGATATAGGTACTGAAACGTCACAATCTCAAGAAATAATTTTCATAAGTACTTCAAAAAAGAAAAAAAAAAAGCAAAAGTTAATTACATCAATGGCCAGCCATCCTCCAACAAACACCAACGCACAGTTGTCCATCCTCAAAAACAACATTAAAAGCTGCCACCCTATCCCAACCATCATAATAAAAGTAAACCAAAAGAAGGAAATAATAAAAAGCTGCAACTTTAAAGGGAGAAACACATGCACAATTTCATTCCTGACCAAAAAAAAAATGAAAATAAATGAAAAGCTGCAACTGTAAAAGGAAGAAACACATACACAATTTCATTCTTGATAAAGGAAAATTAGCCCCTGCACCCTGCTTAAAACAAACAACCAAACATCAGATTTAGACTATAAGGGGGAAAAAAGCTTAAAAAGGGGCATAATGAATGAACATGATCCTTTCTCAATCTACAGGTGAAGAAGATATAACCGAAGGGATGGCCTTTAACCAATGGAGCTGGTTTGTATGGATGATCCAGACGATGGGTCATCGATGATGTTAGGCTGCTGACTTTGTTCATGTTGTAAGCTGGAACTACGAATGTCCTCAATTCGCCTTGTTACTTCAGACATGGTCGGGCGCTTATCAGGGTATTGAGCAGCACAATCTATAGCAAGCTGTAGAAGCTGAACCATTTCTTCCTCCACATTCTGGTACCTCAGAAGTTCAAGATCAAAGACCTCGGCAGTCCACTCTTCTCGAACCACAGATTGCACCCACCTTGGTAAGTCGACCCCTTCCTCATTGAGGAGGGCATGAGTTGGGGCTTTTCCCGTCAACAATTCCAATAGAAGGACACCAAAACTGTAAACATCAGCCTTCTGAGATACCTTGCGAACATCAGTAACCTCGGGAGCACGATAGCCAGCAATGCGATTGGGAGTTGAAGTAGGGCCAACAAGCTGGGCAAGACCAAAATCAGAGACACAGGCTTCATAATTTTTGGTGAGGAGGATGTTAGATGACTTGATATTGCCATGAGAGACACTGGGGCCCTGGGAATGAAGATATTCAATGCCCCGAGCAGCTCCAAGAGCAACCCCAGATCGGGTTTCCCAGTTGAGGGGAGTCCTACCAGCTCCTCTGTTTCCTGTGGTATGAAATAGAATAAGTTAACATTTAAAGAAAAACCAATCACACAAGAAAAAATGACTCCATTCCTTCCATGTGTCTAGGTTACTGGAAACTGGTCAATCAATTTATATTTACAAAAATCCTGAAGTAACTTCCAATTTATTTATTTTATTTTTCTAAGAAGAAAACAATTATTTTTCATCCATTATTAATGGAGATTAGAGAAAGAAGAAACTGAATGGAACTGAGATCAGACATCTAGAATAAGTTGAAGGTGGAGAATGTACCAAAAAAAAAAAATCCCCAATTACTTGAGAAATGGCCATGGACGTAATCAAATTAATATGACTGATATCAGGCATGATTAATAAGACCGCTTCGTAATAAGCCAATAATAACAGCAAAGCAAACCATCCTAAAATTATAATTTTTAATGTATCAATAAAATTACATGCATCATCCAAAAATGAAAAAAGAAAAACCCAGAACGTTTTTATTTTATTTATCCATGTCACCAACGAGTCTAGATCCAGAGTAAAGGAGATTCAGCATTGTTCATAAATCTCCAAATCCTAATTATTGAGAATCATAACAATGCAACCACAGAAAAAAAAAATTGAGTGATGGATTAATAAATAAAATCCCACTTCATGAACAAAACTAAAGTGCAATCATGATCCTCATATCACAGAGAAAGAAAAATCATATAATGCCAAAAAGCAAATAAGAATACAATCAACGGCAACTGCTTACCATGCAAAAGCGCAGACAAGCTTCCCATGGGCATGTAATCATAGACAAGAAGCTTCTCATCATTGCTATAATAGTAAGCTCTTAGAGGAACCAAATGCTCATGATCCATCGATCCGACAGTCTCAATTTTCTCCCTGAATTCCTTCTCCGGTATCGTAACATCCTTCAACCTTTTCACGGCTACAATAGTTCCCATCTCCAACACCGCCTTATACGCCGTCCCAAACGTCCCCTTCCCCAAAACCTCCGCCGAAGCTCTCAACAGATCCTCCAAATCGAAGTACCTCGTCGGATTCCCAAAGAATACCAATCTCTTATTCCCGGCATTGTTGATCTCCGCTTTCGCAGCAGCAGCAGATGCCGCCCCCACTGCAGCTGATGCAACCGCCTGTCCTCCGGCCAAGCCCCCGTTGTTTTCCCCTTCTCTCATCGACTTTTCACCAGAAATTTCCCGTTCCACCGGTTGCTTCGCCGATTCGATCGAACTCGTCTTTCCACTTCTCTTCTTCCGGCAAGCAAAGAAGAGAATGAGTAAAATTAGTAGAAATCCTGCTGCCACTCCGATCACAATTCCAGCGATCGCTCCTCCAGACAACTTCTTCTTATGATGTTCACCTCCATTGTCCGTACTGTTCCGTTCGCCAGGACAAAGCCCCAACGGTCCGCCGCAAAGCGAGTTTCCGATGAAAGAGTTCGCCGGCTTCGATCGGAGCTTCATCGGTATCGAGCCGCTCAACCGATTAAACGAAACGTTGAACTGAACAAGATTGGGAAGATCTAGCTCTGGAATCGAACCTGTAAGCTGATTACCCTCCAGGAACAACGTCCCCAACCTAGTAAGATTGTTAAAGCCCGGCGATAACTCTCCGGAGAAGTTATTTCCGGCAAGATTCAAGCGCACTAGATTATGCAACCCAAACAGAAACTCCGGGATCTCGCCGGAGAACCGGTTTCCTTGCAAGTAAAGATTCCGTAGGTCACTACAGAGCGCGAGATCCGACGGTAACCGTCCGGTTAAAGCGTTGAAGCGAAGCGAGAGTGTCCGTAGACTAGTGAGGTTACCAATAATTCCCGTCGGAATGTCGCCTAGAAGAGCGAAGCCTGGAAGCCTGAGACCAGTGACGCGGTTGGACTCGCACTGAACTCCTTGCCAGCGGCACGGTGCGGCGGCGGCGTCGGTTACGTTCCATTTCAGAGTTTTGCCTCGGAGAGCTGAGCGGAGTGCGAGAAGAGCGGCTCTGTCGGAATCCAGATCTGGTTTCCCTGCGGTAGAAAAGCAGATGAAAATGAAGAAGAAGAAGTAGAAAGAGTAGACGGATCGAAGCTCCATTGTGCTGTGAAAGCGGTTTTCGGGAAACCACTATTCGGTTTGCTAAAAACCGCTTCGCATTTTCTCTGCGTCTCTCTCTCTCTCTCTCTCTCTGCTCTCTCTCTTTCTGTTAAGAAGAGATGAGACCGAAGCGAAGTAGCGCTGCTCTTCTTCTTGTGAGAGAAACTATAGAAAGAGAACGAGAGAGCTGGAGAGAGCCCTAAACAGTCATTTCATTGTGTGTTTTTCTTTCTCTGACTCGATGGGTGTCGTTTTTGGATTTGGGGTTTGCCATTGGTGGAGAATGAAGAGGGACATTTTGGTAATTTTCTTCTCTTAAAGATTTTATTTTTTAAAAAAATATTTTTACTGCAAAAGCGCTGGAGACTGGTGGCAGAGAGATTTTTATTTTTACTTTTAATAATATAATTTCCAGGTCGGAGTTTTTTGATACATCCCCTACGCCATGCCCCCTTATCAAAATAATCTGATGAAGACACCAGTACGTCAAAGTGGGAATTTCTAACTCTCCATTATTGATACAATAGTTGAACTGGCCGTGATGTTTGATTGATGAATGAATATAAATAGCAATTAAATTTAATTTTTATTATTCATCTTAGTTACGAGCATTCACTGTTATAGGGTTAGAGAAACATGAGTTTGATTCACACTCCATGTTCTGAGAAATATTTACCATCTAAAAAGAGAAAAAAACGGAATCTTTGTCTAAAGAGATTCGTTAAGAAACGGCAGATGTATAGAATCTTAATACTAACAGTTAAATAACTTATATAAATATAATTTAATATTTCATTATAATAAAATAAGTATTACAATTATATTTTTTACACAATTATAATAACATATTCAACCAACGTCATTTTGATGTTAGTTTGAAGAGAATGGTTTAAGGTTAGTTTACCCTACACCATTCGTCATGTTATGATGCAATATTATTCACAAGTAATGAAACGTTGCTCGTGTTTATTTTTATTTAATTTTCTTTTTTTCTTTTGACTTTTTTGTTTTCTTTTTGTTCTTCCTCTTCTATTTTTTTGCTTATTAAAGTAAGTTTTAAATATTTAAACTCTTTTTAATTCTTATTTTATTATTTTATATTATCTTTTAACTATAAGCAATATATAGTCTATAATCATTAATTATTTATTAATTCATTGATAATAAAATGTAATATTAAGTAAATATATAAAATATATTTAATGTATAAAGATTAATTTTAAAAAAATTATAAAAAATATAAAAATATAAATATAAATATTACGAGAACATTTCTTTTAGACAGAAAAGTTGAGTAAATAAGATAAATAAGAAATTAATATTTAGTGCTAAAATAACTTAAAAATGGAATGCAGGTCAGAGATGCTCTAACATTCAAAGCTATTAGATTAATAAGTACATACCTTGTGATATCTACCCTTTATTTATTTAATAATTATAAATAATGTAATTATTAAAAATAAAATAAAATAAAATTGTAACATTTAATTTAACATTACCCTTTTATAGTCAGATAAATTTGTGATAACAATTTGCTTTTGAAGCTTCATTTAAAGGTTATGTCAACTATAAAATTAAAAATATGGCTTGCTTGAAACAATTTGTTCAATATCACACCTCTAAAAGGAAAAAAAAAAAAAAAGTATTAAATTGCAAACGTTGAATGCCCAAATGGATCACCTGCTCTTTTTTTTTTTTTTTTTTGCCACCAAGATAAGGACACATGGTTATATATATATATATATATAATTATTTTTTGTAAATGAGTTATGAATTGTTTGTAGAACATGATAAATGTGAAAGTTAAAGTTGGTGCCGACCTTTATTAATAAATTTACTTCAAATTAAGAAAGTATCCAAAAAGCAATGTTTGGATGGAAAGAAATGTTTATTATGATTTTCACGCCCCTTTCACCTCCTTACCAAGTTTGCACTTTCTTTTAGCTAACAATTATTGGCAAGTAACAACTACAAACAACATCAAAACATGAACATTTTATCTTTAGACCCATTAGGTCAAAGAAATGATTATTTATATTATTATTTTTAAACCATTTTTAACTCTCTTTATTTATTTATAATAAGGAAACGAAAAAAAAAAACACTTATGCAATTCACACACACATATATTTTATGCAATAATAGTATTTATTATACACATTTTGATTACTTTATTTAATTGTAAATATTATTAATTATATATTTGATTATCTCATACCAACTCAACAATAATTAAAAATAATTTCAAGATTCTTTTTTTTCTTTGTATAACTACAAGATTTACAGTTATTAAATTACTTATTACACTGTTTAAATTATGTAACATATATTTATTTAATATTATAATTACATTTGGGTTTAATATTTATAATTAGTAAATAAATGTGGGTGTATTTTAATTAAATAATTGCTTTTTATTTAACATAATTATGATATTTAATATAATTTCCTTTTTGTTTGCATATAAATAGGTTTAGTTTTTACCTCGCCCAAAGAGATAAAAGAAGATGTAAATCATTTCTTCGTGAGTAATTCAGGACGGTAGTGGGTCCCGCACCACCAGACAAGCGATTCCGTTCTTTTAGAGGTCTTTATCCAAACAACGATAAGGATATCTTCGTCATAATTAAAAAATAATATAAAAATAAAAAGATTTCGTGCCAACCAAATATGTTTTTAAAAATAGCGCATTTAAAGTTCTGCGAATCGCGCGGACATATGGCCACTGTCGGAGAAACAACTGTCAGTTGATTCTTTTTTTTTTTTTTTTCTATATTTTTTAATTTGTCTTTATAGTAATTTTCTTTCGCAGAAATTACTTACTTCATTTTTTTTGATACATCCATAAAGTCAACGAAACTAAATTGACTCGATTCCACGTGGCAGTCATTGGAGGCATTTGCGTTCGTGATGAGCGATAGTGAGTGGGTTTAATTTAACTTGTGCTTTGGTTAATCTGAAGGTGGGTAAGCGTTGTCGTGGCAATTTTTTATGATTTCCGGGGAATATATGTAATATGGTTCGGTTGGGTATGGAAAAATTGAGATGGTGACGTGTCAACAGCAGGTTAGCCGGAGTTAGAAGACAAGTAGGTCCCACTAGGAAATTTTATTTTTAATTAAAGTAAAAAAAATTTTAATATAGATTGGGGCTTGATAACGGCAGGTAAAGAACAGTTTAACGGCTTTATATCTTATCGGATTCTGCCATTAACAGCGACGCCACGCCGTTAATCATTTGCGGCTCGTCTGACTCGTTATCGCGAACCGTTGAGACTTTCGAGGAGCCAAGGATCTTGTTGAATACCTAAAATGCCCTCAATTGTTTCTTAAAAAATTTTTACATTGCCTGTAAAGCTATTGATGCCTCTATGTATATATGCATACACATATTTTAGAGGCATTAATGAATAAATATTAAATATCTCAAAATCTGTAATAAATAAATATAATAATTAAGGGTATTATAACTACATTAAAATATAATTATAACAGTCAATTTGATATTGTCTTGAACTATCAAAAGCGAAAATTTAATAAAAATTAATAAATGAAACTTCTGGCTCTCTTAACACTCCAAAATAATTTTCTTGGAAGGATTTTTTTTGCTAAACTATTTACTTTTTATTATTTATTTAATTTTTTTATTTTAATTTCTTTTGGGTGGTTTACTAAAGCTAGAATACTTGAGAGAAAATGTTAAAAGAATTCAATACTATCGTCCTTTGTAAAGTGAGCAAGAGAGACAAGAGGAAAAGGAAGCATAGAAAAAAGCCTAATTTGTCTGCTTTTCAACAGAACTATTATCACCCACATTAAATAAAACTATATTTCATATAATATATATATATATATATATATATGTATTTATTTATTTATTTATTATTATTATTGTAGTGTTGAGGTGAGAAGCAGGAGGTCCTCTGGGAGAGAGGGAATACCCAGTGAAAAGGAGGAAGAAGAAGGGAAGTGGAGGGCCACAGCTGGGACCCACTGCTCCCCAACAGACAACTAAGCATATGCACCTCTCCCTTTTATTTCCTTTCGTTTTATCCTTTACAACGTTGTAATTAATAATAATAACAATAATTTAATTCGATATTTAAGAAAAACAAAAGTAATGCTTTAAATATTAATATTTATTATTAATATTAAGTTGTAGGAGTTATTGAATTATTTTGACGTTCAACCCCAAATGTATTATTAATTAATATGTAACATAAGACATAATTACATAATTTAAACAAATTAATACTTTTCAGTTACAATATTAATAAATCGTATTTACCTTAAAAATTATATTCTTATAATATTACCCTATTAATAAAACAAAATTTTTTAAAAAAATCTATATATATTAGCCTTTAGGGAGATAGACAATTTTAAAAATTGAACCTATAAATTTATATATAGAGTCTGGCGTTCAGAAATAATAATAATAATAATAATAATAATAATGGTCTATCAATGTTTACTAAAAAAGAAAAAAAAAAGAAATTATATTATATTGTTAAATATTTATTTTGATGCACACCTGATGATGATGATGGTCTCTTCCGTTCTCCAGTGAGTTGTAAATATAATATAATTATTATTACTTTTTTATGGAACAGATCGTGTAGCCATCATTTGTATGCAACAGCTTGGAGTGGGACCCACATCCCACGTAAGCCCACGCCTATCCTCTCCCACGTCTCACCGTCGCACCGACCAGAGCCCGGCCAAAATAAATTCCATATTCCCTTCGAAGCTCTTTTGAAGCCAACGTCTTTTGACAATTATTTCGCACCATCAACTTTTAACAATATATTTAATTTATATTAATTTTTTACTTACTTTTTATTGTATTTATTTTTTTATTCATTGAATAACGCTTTTCAAAAAAATTCTTTCTATAAGGGCCAATAAGGGTTTTTTTTTTGTTTTGTGTAATTAATATTTTTTTAATGAAAATATTATATTAACTTGATTAGATTATTAATTTTTTAATAAAATTTTTCTGCATTTTTATAAATTATCCTCCCTTCTCTCTTTTTTTTTTAACATTTATCATTAATTTCTTAAAAACAGTAGTTTTAGCTACTATTGTAATACTTTATAAAATATTTAAATTAAAAAATAAATAATTAAATAAAATAAATATAACTTTATTTAATAAATAAATTTTATAAATCATAAAATCACATAAAAATATAAAAAAGTAAAATAAAATAATTAAATTAATGAAACAGAGGGAATAAAACTGTGGACCCACAAAATATATTTCCTCCTATTTTCATCTTATTTCCTTAAGTTGTCTTAATCCACACATTTGTCATATATCAGTTTTCAATTATATTGTCATTAGACTCACAATTTTATTATCTTTAATTCATCCATTAATTTCATTAATTTTTTTAAAAAAAATCAATGAAATTATTTATTTCAAAATTTTTTTAAAAAATTAAGATAATAAAACTACCAATCAAGCCCAGGCCAAGGCTGGTTCACTTATTTTAAAGATTTTGCTCCGTCTTAAATTTTTTTTTTTTAATTTTTGCAAATTTGAAATGAACCATCTTACGAAAATTATTAAATTATGTTATTAAATAAATAAATAAATATAATTAATTAATTAATAGCAGAAGCCAACAAATACAAAAATACCAAGTTTCTTCTTGTTTCAATAAAATTAACTTTTGTTGTTGTTATCATTATTAATATTACTAAATTATTTTTTTTTTCTCAGAGGGAGGGGGCCTAGCTTGTAACCTTTTCTAGGAATGGAGGAACTAAGGAACACGTGGCAAGTGGGTGCGATGGAGAAAGGTGGGTGGGGTTCTAGATTGTTGTAGTAGTGTACGTAATTCCAATGCTAGCTTACTTATCTCTTCTATATTCCATCAATTACCTTTCATTTTACTGTCTTTTTGCCACCCTTTTCACTAACACTATTCCTGGATTTAATAACCTGGAATGTCCAATGTCCAACCCCAAAAATAAAATTACAAACCTTATGAAAAGAAAAAAAAAACATAACAAATGACAAATATTGTCCGGATGGAAGGTATACAGCCTTCCAGTGATTAAGTTTGTTTATTTATTTATAATTTGGTTATTAATTTTTAATTAAAAACAATAAAATTATTTTGGCTCCATGCATCTGACATGTTAGTCAGAGCTGAGAGTGTTTAAGGTTGAGTCCACCAGCTAAATCCATCCCAAATCATCATGAGAAGAAAGTCATATTGTATTGGGTGGTCAAAATTTTGAAAAACACAGTGTGCTTTAACCTTATCCCCCAAGATAAAAACAATCATTTAAAAAAAAAAGAGTTTATTTACAAATAAAATTTAGATTAAATAAGATCATCCCTGGTGCTGGGAGGCCTTCATGAGGTAGGATTGGTCTAACCCTGTGCAATCACTAAGGCCACACCATCTCTGTATGGGTAAACAATGTTAGGGTATCTCCCATGCTTGTATATTAGCGTTGGACATTGAGCGCTCGATACAGTCCAAATGCTTAATACCTTTTTTTTTTTAAAATTTTTTTTCAAAGTTACTATGACGACTTGTCCATCTGCTCGGTCTGCACAGGGCGGATGGGCATTGAAAATACCCTTATGCCATTGTTTAGCATGACACTACTTATATGCGTCAAAGATGGCACTAACTTTTTTATTTTTATATTATTTAAAAAATCATTTATCATTTTTTTAGTTAAAAAATCTAATTATTTAAAAAAAATTAGTTACTTCATTTATTTTTATATTAATTATTTTTACTATTTTATTCTTATTTTTATTCTTTATTTTTTAAATAAACATGTTTTAATGTTTTTTTTTCTAAATTTGATATTGTTCTTATATTAATTTTAATTAATTATTATATAATAAAATAATTATTTAAATTTTATAGTGTATTATTTATTATTTATTTTTAATAAATAATTAAAAATAATATTAAGTAAATATATAAAAATAAAATTTATGTATAAAAATATAATTTTAAAAAATAATAAAATAATAAAAAAGTATACAAAATTTTAAAAACATTCTTTCCGAAGTAAAAAAAATAGAATAATAAATTAAAAAAATCACTGCTTAAAGTAACTTCAAAATACAATAAAAAAATAAAAATAAGGTAAAAAATATCTTAAATAATACTCAATGTCATTTAATTAAAAAATGTATTAAATTCAAGTCATAAGTATGAAAAAGACGAAGTATATATAAAGTTAGTGTGTTTTATAGTTTGAAAACACACTGTAAAAAATAAAATAAATAAAAAACTTTATTTTTAACCTTTATAAAATATTTGGGTCTCTTTACCTTAGCAGCCGTATGGATCCAAAAAATTAAAAAACAGTTTCTAAGTTTTTGGATAAAAAGATTATTATTGCTTTCTGAAAATGATTAAAAAAAAAACTTTTTTCAGGTTTTTTCTTCTTTCTTTTTTTTTTTTGGCCAAAAAAAACTAATGCAAGCTATAATTAAATACCTAGCTTATTTTATGTTCTAATGAGCCCTCCAAAGGGAAATACACACTTAAAAGTAAAAAATTGCATCTTAAAACTACCTAGAGACACGTGGTGAAATCAAAAACAAAATGCAGAGTAACCGACGAAGAAGCAGAACAAAACGAAACCTGAGGCTGAGAAACACGAACCGGGTCAACCCGAACCTCTAGCATCAGACCGATTATCACTCCCCGCCATTCCTCTTCAAGTTGTCGACCCGTTCATTCAACAGGTTGACCCGAATCACCAGATGGGTCACAGAGAACAGAAGCCAATAGAACACGAGCGCTGCGGCGATCAAAACTGCGTTTCGCTGACTCTTCATCACCGACTTTTGGTGGCGAAGAAGCTCCGAGCTAGAGCACGAACCGGGTCTTTCGCAAACGGGTCGGGTCTCATATTTCCAGTAGATGTCCATCAGGAGGAACATGCAGAAGGGCAGGATTGCGAGGAAGGGCTTGAGGAGGCTCCGGTTCACGGCGACTAGACCAGGTCGAAGCCGGTCAAGACCCGGTAACGTTAGTAGGAGTAGCATTGTGGCCTCCGCAGCCGCGACGTATCCTACCACCACCCATTCCAACGCCATTGTTAAAAGAAATTTGTGACTTTTGTGAATAAGATAAAGGAAAAGCTTTCACACACACAGATTTGCAGAAGAAGAGGAAGAGAAGAATGTTGGAACTTGGAAGCGTGGGAGTTGCTGCTTTTTAGAACCGTACGTCGATAGCTAGCACGGAACACGATGAGGTTGACACGTGGATACGACGTGCTGACTTTTAGGACGCGTGGCGGCCTTATGTGTCAACCTTCAAGTGTTGCTCCTAATTTCTTCTCAGACTTCTTATTGACCATGCCTGGTTTTATCTTTTGTTAATGGACCAATAGTCACCATTGATGGATTAATTACATTATAAATCTTATAACATGAAAAAAAAATAATTTTAATAATTATAAATATTATTAATTACATTATAAATCTTATAACATGAAAAAAAATAATTTTAATAATTATAAATATTACCATTAAATATAATTTTAAAAATTCAATTAAATTCATATAAATAAAATAGCTTATTATAAAAATATAAATAAAGTTATATATATATATATATATATATATATTAACAGAACTTTAAAACAATTTCATTATACAGAAGAAAATAGTAAATATTTTATTTATAATTTTTTTAATCATCAAATAATCTCTAACAGTTAAAATTAGTTTTTTTTTTTAATTTTTATTTTTAAACTAAAACGTATCAACTATTCTAATTTTTCATTATTATGATACATTAACAGCTCTAAGATTACATCACAATGTATCACTATTACATCATTATATTAAATCAACATTACATCATCAAATTTATAAAATATATATCCAAATTATTTGATTACATTTATAACAAATAACAATTATTTCAATAATACTTTTATTTTTTAAAAAATTGTTAAAAAATAACATTGTAAATCATAGTTAATAAATAACTTAATAATTAATTAACCTCTTAGTTTTCTCACATCTTACTATTTTTCTTAAAGATTTTTTAGTAGTCTCAGTGACCCAATGAAAGTTGGAAATAGCAAAAGTAAGACAGAATGGGAATGAAGTCTCTGTGATATGTTTTTAAAGAAAAGCAAAGAATTTGCTTGGAAGAAGTAAAGAATAATGTCAAGAAGAAGAAAAGGAGCGGATAGGAATAGAATTACAATATTCAGAAGCAGCATTCACATGAATCTTGTCAGTTAGAACTGATAAGAAAAAGCTTATCAATTTCCCTTCTCTACTGCATAAATCCCATCAAAGTTTGTTTTTTTTTTTAATTCATTTATTTTTATATCAAGTTCAACTGACATGAAATCACAACCAGCGGAAGAATTACATACTATTGTTCATCTATTACAACACAAGACTATTGTTTGCATATAGAATAAAGACAGTTACAATTCAGAGCTTGGAAGGTGAGGAGATGCTAATGGGTCGGAGTTTGGAGGATTTGGAAGCAGATTCTTTGGGAACAATGACAGTGAGAACACCATCTTCGATTTTAGCTTTAATCTCATCCAAATTCACATTCTCAGGCAACCTAATAACTCTATTGAACTCTCCTTTAATAGCACCTCTTTCAGAGACATGCCAAATAGCATCTTTAACTGATGGGTCTTCTTTTTTTACTTCTCCTCTTATGTGTAAAACCTTTCCTCCTTCTTCAACCTGCATCTTCAGCTCGTCCTTTGAATACCCTTTTCATTGATTAACATGCAAAGAGAACAAGAAAAAAAACAGTATCAGTTTCATAATTCTAGCATGAAAAAGAATTAGCATCAGCTTCAAATTTCTGACACCCTTTTCATATAATGACATGAAAAAACCAGTCTTACCTTGAAATTCTAAAACACCCTTTTCATTGATTAACATGAGAAAACCAGAGAAAGCTTCCAATGAATTCAAAAGAAGAAGATTGAACCTGGAACATTGATCTTAAAGATGTGGGATGTGGGAGTTTCAAGCCAGTCCATGAGGGCCAGTGAACCACTCCATTCTCGAGCAGTCAGAGTGTGCGAGATGATTTTCTTCAGAGGGTCACCAAAGAAAGCGTCCATTGCCTTCTTTTCACCTTCTTCTTCTTCTGCCGCCGCAGCTGCTTCTCTCCTATATAAGCTTGATTCTTGATAGTCTCTTGGTGTGCTGACGTTAAATAGCGTGGAGTAGTAATAATACCGAGGGAATTTTCTAGTAAGCTGTGGGAAAGGACGGAAGCCTAGAAGCTTCTTTGCTTCATATCTTTTCTTTCTCTTTGGAAGTAAATGCATGTTTCCAGAATTCTAATTACACAGTGTTACCATATCTTAAAAAATTAAAAAATTAAAAAAATCTTGCCGGGTTAAAATGTGGGTTGCTAGGTGCAAGAAGAGCATTGTTTTAATTGTAGAGAGAGTAGATATCCTCTCTCACTAGAGAAGGGTAATTAGAAATAAAAGATTTGATAACTTGAACTCTTCTTTTCAAAATTAGCAACTACTTTGAAATTTTAAATTGCGATTGATTGGCGACCCAGAAACAAAAATATAATTTAAAAATTAGATTTGAATCATTTTTTTAAAAACAACCTAAAAGGTGAAAAGCATATTTTAAATCAAACACATTTTTAACTTTCACCAATTTTCTGGTATAAAAAATTATATTTAGAATCACAAATCAAATGCGGCATAATCAACTTTTTTAAATTTATGTTGCCTCCATAGTTTGGAATATACATCCTATTAAAAAAAAAAATAAATAAAAGTGGAAGGATATTAAAAATCAAACAATAATGAACAGGTCATTGAGCTATTTCGACCAGATATGATCATCCTCCACTTAACCTCAAAATCATGTCAGATTGCAGTCAAAATGTTTCCATATGTTTAAGCCACATTAGAAACTGTTATATATAATCTCAAAATCAATGTTGATATGATTATACATTAATTAGGACTGGGATTAAATTGGTTAAAACACTTATTTATTTATTTTTTTTGAAGCCTGACACCCGACTTTTCTGTGTATTTATATCATTAAATGAAAAAAGTGATATATATATATATATATATATATATATATATATATCTTAAACTACAAGTTTATTCATCTGATAATTGTATGTATAATATAACATTTTTAAAAACATAGGTAAATAACACTGATGGGCAACATGAACATTACTCATTCAAAAAAAAAAGCTGCTTTTTCTTAAAAGAAGACAATCTTCTAGTACAAAAATAGATTACCTTGAGGCAGATGCATGAATATTAATATGGAGGAAAAAAGGAATAAAAGAAAGAAATGAATTGAAATTTTTTCAATTACACAAATTCACCGTAAGAAAATATACATTTATTTTTATGTTGTGAAGGATGAGGAGAAATGGAAGACAAATCATTTACTTCTTCACCTTCTACTAGTAGATGAGTTGAGAATTCTCTCGCTATTTTGTGGCTTTGGTAGGATGGCTGCGCTTCTGATGTTGTGGAGTGAGGATAGAGTCGATCCTACCTAACAAAGAACACATACAAATTGCAAGAAAAGCCATGGAAGCTGAAACAGCTAATGGGAGATCTGCACCATGACGGGGACTGAATGGTGCCAATCCTGCTGCTCCCACGCTTACAGATGCCAATTGTGTTCCTGATCGCTTTCCCCTGTTTTTCATTAGATTATCATTAGAACATCCTGATTTTATCATTAGCAAGAACATTTTAGTATCTACTAAGTATTAGATGATTCAGCCAATGTAATTCAAAATGCTTACTTGCAATTGACGCTTGTTTTTCAATCCTAATTACAAATTTCATCCTATTTCTACCAAAGTTGCCCTTAAAATATCTATGTAGTTTCACTTTGATTACATTCAAATTGTTAATTGAAGAAAATCCCTCTAAAAGTCTAACTTGGTAGTATTTCTAATCAACTATTAAAAGGAAGAGTTTGGAAAAAATCATCTATAACGTGTACGTGTGTGTGTAAGTGTGGGTCTGTGTGCGCCTGTGGGTGCACCATCAGGCCTTAAGCTGACTGGCATCAATATGGAAGAGAAGACCATAGTAAGATTAGCTAATAGATTGGGTGGGGAGTAAGAAGGTGACCCATGAATTACTTGGGGCTATGGCTAGGAGGAAGAGGAAATCAAGGTCATGTTTCTGTAATCCCTTAATCATGAAGATATCACAATGATTAGATGGGTGGAAGAGGGCATTCCTCTCTAGGGAGGCAAGGATGGCACAGATCAGATATGTTTTGTCAGCATTACAGCACATTACATGCCTATTTTTCAGGTTCCAAAAGGGGTTGCTAACGGGATTGAAAAAATGATGAGAGATTTCTTTTGAGGGAAATTGAAGGAAGAAAGTCTAAATTGCTGAAATGGGAGATGGTGCAAAGGTCAATGGAGAAAAGAGGTTTGGAAATGGCGAATGTGGCTAAAAGGAATTGTGCAAAATTGTTTCAAATTTGGCATCCTACAGAAGCCTGTGGAGATTCATCTCTTCATTAAGTCAAAAAGTTAATCAGCTGATCCAGCTGAAAGTAGGAGATGGGAAAATTTTGATTTTGGGAAGACAACTGGCCAAACTCCAGATCGTTGGCAATGGATGTTTCACACCTGTACAGACTGTCTACCCTACACACCAGATATATTGACCTTGTAACAATTTCAATTCCAGCTGCAAACCCACCTAACCATAGTGTGCAAACAACTTGGAATTTCCAATTTCAAACAAACCTCACAAATAAAGAATAGGCTTGAAATTGAATCACTGATACCTACGCTAGGTCAAACCAACCTAAGACCAATTAAATGTTTCACCCACCAGATATTCTCTAGGAAAGTACAAATGCCATCCAAAGTAAGGTATTCCGTGGGCTGGTGGCTCTACAAAGACTCAAAACATGTGAGATGATACAAAGAAGACATCAAAACATGCATTGCTAAAGCTTGTGTACACAGGAGGAGAATCATTAGTTCACATACAAGTTGATTGTGCATATGCTCAACAAATGTGGGAAAGATGGTTTAGTCTTCGTTGCCAAAAAATGATTCTCCTCTGTACTATAAAAGAGGGATTATCAATATCCTATTTTGCAACACTAGTTATACTAGAAAGGGAGGTTGGCTTAAAATCCTCTTATGCAACCGTACAGCCTTTGGCTAGAAAGAAACAGAAGAATTTTTGCAGACTTGAAGGAAAATGAAACCCAGCTGTGTGAGGAGGTGAAATTTTTTGCTTGTTTATGGATTGTGGCTTCAAAATGGAGCAGTGGTTATTCAATGTCTAACTGGTTACTCAATTGAAAACATTATATCGGATGGAAATGAGAGTGATATTTTTGTGTTTTCACACATATACAGATATTTTGTAGTGTTTTCAGTGTGTAAAGACGCTACTGGTTCATCTCTATACATGTAAACACAATTATATGAATGTACACTCCATGCTTTGTAGTTTCTTACCACCAAAAAAAAGAAAAAAAAAAAAAACTTTCTAGGTTACTCTTACACTTGCTCAATGTCAATTAAGGCCAATTTGAAGATATTCCTTCTCATCTTTTGATTTTTCCATTAATAGTCTAAATGGGCTAGGAGCCAATGTAATTGTTTCAACCCATTGCGTGTCTTATGTAGCATATCAAGCCTATAGTACTATGTTACTTTTGTACTTGCATGAAAGAAAATTGAAAGATTATTGTGCGACCAACACTGAGAACTAACCATGGAGCTGTTTAGCATCTTATCCATCAGCTGATTTCTAGAGACTATTATCTTACACTCCATTTCAAGAATCTTCAATTCAAAAATGAATGATTTGCTAGTGCCAACCGTAATACTTCAGGTGGGTCCATTAAACTACTAGAACCAAGACAATTCATTGAAACCCAATATCTCACAAGGTAAAGATTAAGCAACCAACTTCTGTCAAATATCAAAAGAGAAAAAGAAAATGTTAAGAAAGAGAGATCTAGCAGTAAAATGCCATACCTCAATAAGTCTCTAATTGAA
>JAJIYU010006858.1:0-19976 GCA_030144865.1 Tinospora cordifolia | reverse complement strand
TTTTTCATTTTCTAACCCATAATTTGCACCCAAAGATGTCTTAAAATCTTCAAAATTATTTTCACTTGACTTATTTCATTTAATTTCCTTAAACTTATTTATCTTTAATTACTTGACAAAATTTTGGATTATTACACATGAGCTCCTTCAACCATTGGTGAACCCATTTTCGAAAACCCACTATTGGATGGTGTCGTACTTGAGACATGTGCACAATTATGATAAGGTTATTTAATTGCAATAGTCCATGGGCTACCTAAGGCTTGTGACTCTACCTTTCAATCAACCTTAAAATAAATAATCACTTGAAACACCTAATGTATTGTAGTGCATATTCGATTGTTATGTGCGTATGCTTAAATGAATTGATGTTAGATTTATATGATCCATCGAGCTTGTAGAGCTCATCCATCTTGTATTCCTTTTAGATGTGGTTAGTCGCTAAGTTAAGTTGGGAGACCCCCTTGACTATTCATTTATCTCTTTTTGGTTCTTTCTTGTATATGGTTTTACTTGAACTTGAAATTTAATATTTTGGATTTAGTTAATAGTGTGCCCTGACAGTAAGGGCAAAATTAGATGTGACATGGGGCCATGTATCGTTTGAGCAAACTTTTTATAGCTTCCAAGAGTCACATTTTGGGATATTTTAAATTTTAGACTTAATTTTGTTAATATTGTTTGCCTTTATTTGTACTTAAATATTAACCTAAAAAAAAATATAGTTGATAGTGAAAGCCCCCTTTGAGAAGTTCAATGCCCTGCAAGGGTTTAATATGAACAAAGATTTCAAAAGAAACTCTACTTTCTTTTGTAGGAATAGTTTTCAATGTTAATAAAGAGTTTTTATTAAATAAGCAGCTTTCGATTAAAACATTGACTTAGAAGCTAATTAGGGGAGGAAGGGGTGTAACAATGTGGTATTAGAGCAATGGGCATGAAATCCACTTGGGTAGACATTGGATTTTTCTAACGTATAGAATTATATCTTAGCCAAGAAAGGAAAAATAATATGAGTCAATGGGTCAAGAACATAAACTGCTAGGACAATAGCCAAAGTCTTGAACTTATGTGAGCCTTGTTTGGTTAGGATATAGATCGAATAGACTTGTTCATAGTCTCTATTTAGTATAAGAGTTGTAGGGATAGGGGAATGTGGGGGAAGTTTAGTCTCAATGAATGATGGACCATGGATGGTGGATGACTGACAACTTTTGATGAGCTTGCAATCATGTTTGTCAGCATGAGACTTTCAGATGCGTGGGGCCTAAGAGGCTTTAGTCGCTATGACATTTGTGAAATTATTTGCGTGTAATTGCAATCCTTTATGGATGCTTTGAGTAATGGTTAACATTGGTATTAGAAGGTGAAATCTCAAAGAAAAAGCAAAAGCTTAAAGTTCTACTATGCTAGCGTGATTACATGGTTCATTATTTGATTATTTGATTACATTATGCATGCTAAAGTACATGTACATAGAAACCAAAGCCTTATACACAATGTAATTTACTTGGTTGTAAACATTTTACGTGTATGTACAAGCATGGTTATATCACGTGTGAATGTGCATGATAAAACAAAGAACTGAACACCACTTTATGAGAAGCTGCACAACTAGAGCCCTTAAAGAAGAAGCCAATAAACATGAGTTAATGATGAAATTATGTGGATGGCTGCGCTTCCAATTTTGCGAGAGCTGCCATTTCTAAAGGAATTGTGGTACAACACCCTCCTAGAACTCATGGAATTTGTGGAAGACATTATGCACCAAGTAAAGGAGATAAAAGGAAAAAGAAGTTGCAAAGAGAGGAGATCCACCAAAAGAGAAGAAGTCACTAATCGGATTTGTTGGTTAGTACTATGTGGTTCGAAGAAAAAAAATGGCTAGGCATTTTGAAAATCTATTTTTATGGGTTTGTGTAATGCGATGTAAGAACAGTTGAAGTTTGTAATGGAAAATGTTTATGAATGAAAATTATAATCTCTTGGATATTATAGGTGTTTGCTTATGGATTGATGCCTTAATTGAGGATTCATGCAAATGCCATGCATTATAGGAATGCCCAACTAGATAGATACCCCTTTGGGGAGCATAAAGTAGCATATATAACAATCAATCTCACCACCTACACCACCTATCATGCTTGCTTTAATAAGAGTGGTGATGACTGTATATATGTTGGCTAAGTTTGTTCGATAGGTGGTGGCTAATGTCTCTCAACAATTGTATGTCATGGACCTATAGGTGGTAAGCCTTGTCACACAGCCAGTTCATGTGCAGGAGGAGAGAGACATAAAGACACAGATGCATTAGCTTCCAAAAATTAAGGTCACCCAAGTTTGAGGGTAGGATTGATGGTTGGACAGATCACCTTAAGGCCAACATATGGTTTCAAGAGATGAGAGAAACCTAGACCTCATTAGGACACAAGGTGGAGTTGGACAACCAATTATTTGTCAGAGTGGCGTAGTACTGATGGACATCGATTCAGGATAACCTAGAAGTAGACGCCACTACCATGGAGATAGAGGAGTTTGAGAAGCATTTTTACGCCAATGATCTTTTAGATATCATATTAAAATAAATGGAGCTAGAATTTATGCAACCTGTGCAGAAGAACATTATGGTCGTTGAGTATGAGGCTAAATTCACAAAGCTTTTATGGTTCTTCCTTGATCTCATTGTGGCTAAGGAGAGGAAGGCCTGCAGGTTTGCAGAGGGGTTGAAGGTGGAGATTATGATGGTTATCATTCTCTTAGACATCAAGATATATCAGGACTCTGTTGAGAGAGCCAAGATGGTTTAGAGGGAGCAAAATGTTAGAGTGATAATTTAGAACAAGTGCAAAAGGCATCTTTCCCATCTAAGTTGTAACACCCTACCTCCTTGTCCCGCGACCCACGTCATCTGATAGCATTCCAACACGTTTCTGTCACGTGTGCATTTCAATGAGTTCCCTGAGCTTTCTGAGGGGGAGATGGTGCATGTCACATTATCTTTTTCTCTTTCTTTCCTTTTTTCGTGTCCCAAATCCATGAGACTTCTTGAGTACTTAACTCACAAAGATTACATGATACATGTAAAATCATCAAGATAAATGAATCAACATTATTTATTTGATAATTAATAATTCAAGAAGTGCAAGGACCTTCCTGTTTATTACAATGGAAATAAGTAGCATCTGATTACTGATTCCTTGAAATGTTAGATAAGAGGGGTGAACTTTAAGCTTGGTAGATCATCCTAAGTATTTAAATCATTATTTAAATAAAAAAGACATACATGTCAAGATTTCTTTTTGCCTTTTAGTGTCTTCCTCTAAGAACTTCTTGAAATCCTCTTTTTGCCTTAAGCAGTTCAACGTTGTCGGGTTTCTTGGTAACCTTTGTATGTCACCATTTATTCGAAAAATATCTCCTGAAGGTTATGTTGTGGTTACCCTCCTCTTGGGGCAATATCTATGCTCGATACGGGGTCAACCAGTCCATTCCAAATATTACGTTGAACTCGAAAAATGAGAGTACACAGAGATCAGCCGAAATCAACTTATCTCCAAATCTAAGGTCACAACTACACACCCTTTAGAAGGTAATTGTGGTTCCTACGGGTGTGGATACATTCATTGTGATAGGCAAAGGATTTATTACTAGTCGTAACCTATTAGTTAATTGTTTAGCAATAAAGGATTTTGTAGCAGCCGAATCAAACAGAAGTTTCACAACGACATTAAATAATTGGAATTTCCCTTCTACTATAGGGATTTGATCCTTGACAACATCAATAACAACAAATACTCTGGCCTGATTCTACCTACAGCCTTGGCAATGCCCTTGATTAGCATTCTATCGGGGCAGTTGTTGTTGCCTATCTTGGGGATGACTATTTTGTCCTCTTCTTTGGTTGTTTTGTGGCTATTGTCATTAAGGAGGCTGAGCTTTGGCAGGGTAGAACTTTGCCGTATGTCCTAACTGGTTACAATGAAAGCATAGTCCTTGACGTCTGGCATGCTCCAACTATTCTTCTATAGCACAGTTGCTTCGGTTCTAAGTCTGAGATGCTTTGTTGCCATTATTCTGGGGAGTGTTTTGCCTCTTATTCTTGTTCCCTAATTTTTGGTCATTTTGCGACATCTTTCTTTGATTCTTCAATGATTGTGCTCATCCTCAAGGGGATGACTAGTTTCCTATTTTCCACCCATAATGTTTTTCCAAATTTGACTACGTTGGTCTACTCATCTCGTAACAACTCTGGTGCAAATCTTGATAGTTCAGTGAACTTCCTCTCGTACACTGTTATTATCATTGTTCTTTGAGTTAGTTGTATGAGCTCAGATTGAAGTTGCTTGGTAGTGGTTGTGGAGAAGTTATTACAAAATAACTTCTTGATTCCTCCCATATCATAGCCAAAACCTCAATTTTTGGGTCATTCATTATCATCTCCTACCTTTGGTAAGTAGTTTGATGAACTGATGCACCACTAAGGATACTTACCTGGATTTAGATACTCAAAAGGTGTTTAGGTGCTTGTTCATCTCAAAAAACCAGACATCTTCTACCATGTGGTTCGCCTTGCCCTCAAAGGCACTAGGATGCAGTTTCTACAATTTGATCAGTAGATTTCATTGTTCTTTGTCCTCAATAACAATTTGATCTGTTGCTATTGGACCATTTGGTAATGAGGCCTGATGAGCCTAATGCTAATTCTGTGGCATATTCTATGCCTGAAGCAATGCCCTCCTTACTTGCTTGACCACCTATCGAGTGATCTCTACCAGCATCTCTAGCGACAAAACTACTCCAATGGGTTGCTACCACGTGTGCTCCCTGATCTTTCTGTCCTAACTCATCAGTGTTTTTTGCCCTCATCTCGTTACCACAGGTTCTTGCCATTATCTACAAGTAAAAAATCATTTTAGTATCTGATAGGGTTTCATAACAGAGAATGATAATCTCAATGCAAATAAATTCGGGTATATACAACCCATATTCCATTATCTTTAGGATACAAAATATTTTTTCAAACTTGTCATAATAGCTTATCTCTCTTAGGTCATCAGTTTTTGTTTTGTTTGTGCTATCATGACTTTAGATTTATGTCTCTATGCTTTCGATTTGTTTAGTGACCTATTTGTTTATTCTTCTAAGTTCTGTTTGAGGACTTTCAAAGTCCTCTATTGTTGTTGGGTACATGTTTTGACTTACATAAAAAAGTGATAAAATAGTTGTGAAGTTTTAGCACACATTCAAATAATCATACAATTTCATGCTAGCATAACGAAACCCCAAGCTTCTACCCATGCCTCCGAGTTTGAGCGTCCCATATTACTCTTGCTCATTGACATAGGCTTCTACCTAGAGAACTCACTACACCCAAACAACTTCACGAATGTCTCGATGACTAAGGCCTCCCAAGCTCGGATATACTCAACTGTCCCATACCAACTAAGCATAGGAAAATAAGCTCTCCCAAGCTCGGATATACTCAACTGTCCCATGCCAGAAGTCACTGATCATTCACCAAACATGGCCCATCAATCCCCGAGTCTAGGATTCCTTCATATCCCGAATTCCTACTTGTTCCATACCACATAGAAACTAGAGATACAAGATCTTCCCGATTTCGTATCTTGACCCAAACAAGTGTTTTGTTTTGACACATTTGCAGTTTCTAACCTATGTCATAGAAGTTTTTATTTATGATCCACTATGTGACCCTTGACAACACCCAAGTTTCTATCTAAGGTCTCTTTCCTAGGTTTCAATCTCTCGGTTGAAAGGTTCTTTTATCGAACTAGGAACCCATTTCTATTTCTCAATACTATCTTTGGTATCTCTAGTACACTTTACCCTATAACACCACCTCTTAATTCTCAAAGCTTTTTCACGTAGAAATTCCTTGATAGAAGATCAATTTTAGTGTGTTCTTCAATTCTGACTATTTGTATGAGTTGGTGGGACAACCTCTGGTTCAGGCTGTAAGACAGAGTCTGCTTAAAAAATCGACTTTTCTCGAATGGGATAACTCATCTCCCTTTCAATGTTTGCTTTACTCAAGACAATACTTACCCATTATCAGCTCAACTCACAATCTTCGTATTCAAATAAAACATTTGAAAACACATATTCTTTGAAACACAATCTTTGTAATTCAAAACAATTTCAAATTCAAAAATAGGATGTAAGGCACAACTTATAGTATTATCTCGTTTTGACACCACATTCAACGTTTAAGTTAACAACTTTCTCACTAAGCTACAACCTAAGCTCCCGATTCCTCATTCGAGTCAACTGTGTGTAAGTTTAGACACTATGCCCAATAGTTCCACTAGCTGAGCTCTGATACCATCTTTTATATTACCTTGCCTCTCTTTCTCATGACCCATGTCATTCGTTGGTATTTCGGCACATTTTTGTCACATGCACATTTTAATGAATTCCCTAGGCCTTTTGAGGGGGGAGACAACATGTGACACATTATCTTCTTTTTTCTCTTTCTTCCCTTTTGCTACGTCTCAAATCCATGAGACTTCCTGGGCACTTAACTCGTAAAGATTACATGAGGCATATGTAAAATCATCGAGATAAATGAATCAACATTATTTATTTGATAATTAATAATTCTAGAGGTACAAGAACCTTCATGTTTATTATAGGGGAAATAACTTTAAGATTTAACTAAAGTAGACTAGGCCAACATGCCCGATTAACATAACTTATTAAAAGTAATTCTTGAATAATAACTTATCAAAAGTAATTCTTGAATAAACTAAGTAGCAGCCATGAGTCTTTCAACATCTAATTATTAATCCCATGAAATGTTATATAAGAAGGGTGAGCTTAAAGTTCAGTTGATCATCTCAAATATTTAAGTTATTATTTCAACAAATAAGACATACATGTCTACCACTTTCAAACATTTCATGATTCTAACAATTCGTTATTCAATAGTTATACTTAAAACAGGAAGGGGGTTATCCGTTGTGTTTCAAATCTAGGGTGAGAGAGGGATCCATCCTAAACTTAAACCCTCATTAGTGGAGGGGGATCACTCCTGAAACCTAGTTCACAATGAGGTCAATCCTGACGCCCAATTCCAAGTCAAAATATCGACAAGTCATGTTTGGAGTGGAACACACACGACAAAGTCCTTCACCGCACCGATATGTGGTTATAATCTCAATTAATATTTGTTTAAGTGTGAGGTAAAGCAATCATGTACTTGTACTAAGCAAAGACAAGAATTAGACATGTGAGCAAGGTAAACATCATAGCATGGAACATATCATTACAGATCATGCATCTTTATTCATGTAAGTTTAAGCATGCATATTCTACATGACATGTATATTTAATTCAAAGAGATCATGGATATTCAAAGCATATACACATATGCAAGTCTTATTGAAATAAAAATAATAAAGTAAAAATTGGAAATCACTTAATCTTGTTGATCTTGAAAGTCCAAGTTCTTGAATCTTCAACCTTGAAAATCAAGATGAATAGGTTATACACGTGTTTACATTATTCATGAATCATAATCGAATGGTCTTTTATCCTATATAGTTGGTAGTATGAGAGGACATCAACCTAGATGAGTCTACGTAGGGTTTCAGGTCTATGTACTGCAGTAGGGAAAGGCATTACTGTGATAGTTAGTGTGCATGAGTAAAAATAGGGAGTTACAAATTTATAATCGTGGTAGGCTAGCATGATAACCATAAGGTATCAGCGGGTTTCAGTTACATTACCATGGTAACCAGAATGCGTTTTAAAAAAATTCGGATACACTATCCGCATAGGCTACGACAATAGTCTAAGTGGATTTTCCTAGAAATAGGTGAAAGTAATGATACTACTGCAATAATGTTGATCACTGTTGTGCTAACCAGCAGGAAAATAGAATTTCTAGGCTTGTTTCAATCTTCTCTTATGTTCCTATGATCATGGGATCCTACTACATCTTAAACCAAGAAACAAGTATTTGGGACTGAGACAAAGTTATTATACCTTCATTGCACCTTCAAATCTTTCTGTTGCTCCAAGAGAACACCAAACAAAGTTTCCCTTACAAAATTCTGATTCTACTCTTTTCCACTACTCCAATTGCTATCTAAAACAACCATAGAACGAAAAGAATGCCAAGAGGAAGGTTAGGAGAGCAAGAAGAGAATTGGTTCATTCTTGCTAGGATGAGGAGAATGGTGCTCATGCTTAGGTTTATATAGAGTTCTAATGGGCAAAATTTGAGAAGTTTCTGTTGACTTCATGATGGAAACCTTTCTAATTCTCAGTATTTCTTGTTTTCAACACACAAAATATTAGTAAGTATTGTAATTAGAAGCTATCTTTGCATTAGAAGCTTTCCACAATGATTTGACAATTTTCTGAAAGTCCCGTTGTGCATGAAATACATGCATTACTGCGATAGGTGACCATGGTGACCAAAACTATTTTTATTTCAATTTCCTCAACAAATAGTGCATATTTGTGGTAGGGAATTCTCTACCATGGTAACGAGAGCTTGGTTATGTTTTCTGGACATGTTTCGCTACCATGGTAACCAGTGGACATTTTTGTGTTGTGTTCTGTTTTTTGCTCTAATTTGCTGATATTTTCATACATTGACTTGTACTTCTTTTGCATCAAAATTTCCATGTATTTCCCAACATTATTTCAGTCAGATAATGTTCTTTAATTTTTATTTATCAAATTCTAGTACAAATTTTGGGGTATTACACAGGCACTACTTAAAACTTAGGAAAGAAGATGCAGTTTAAATAGGGAGGAGCACAAGAATAACAAGAGTAGGGAAGTGCACAAGAGTAGTGAACGTGTCCTCAACAGGGATAGGGTTAGGTTTAGGGACATCATACATGACCAGTGTAGAGGAGGCCTCAACATGACTAGATAAATTGGAGATAAGTTCATTAAGACTGGAGCAACACTAATGTTTCGACACTAGTGAAGACATTGGGTTTATGCTTCACTTGTCAATAGTAGGGCCACATCATTAGAGATTGTCCTACTAGCTATAGGACTTCGCAATAGAGGTAGTCACAACACTAGGAGCAACCTTAATAGCGGTAGTGCTAAACACAACTTCAATTCCAGAAGCAACAGAGAGAGCAGGCCTAAGCCTGAGTGTAGAAATAAATGATGTAGATCCAATATTTTTTGTGAAAGGTACATTTTTGTTATTTACTGTTATAGTTAAAGTGTTGTTTGATTTGAGTGCCACAAAATCACTATCACAAAGGACTTAGTAAATAGGTTCTAGTTGGTCATGAGTTCCTAGAGAAAGGTATTCAGGTCTCCATGCCTACATGAGCTAATACTATCTCAAGGTTTGTGCGTATGTGACTTGAGGATAGATGATAGGGTTCTCACGATGGAGTTAGATGTTATGCCTTTCCATGTCTTCGATGTCATTCTTGATATTATTAGTTGATGTATCATCAGACTTAGTTGTATTGCTAGAGGCTTAAGATTACGTTGAGATTACCATTGGGAGAGTAGATGAGAATTAAGGGAGATCTGCAAAAAGTATCCCGAAACATAATGTCAGCATTACTAGGATGCTTGAGGGAGAGGGTAGACATTTGGTTACTATTGCAAAATGATTCAATGGACACCCGTAGAGCGGTAGTAGACATTCCTATAGTTTGGATTTCATAGACATGTTTCTAAAGGAATTTCCAAGGTCAACATCCTGACAAGAGATTGAGTTCAAAATAAATCTATTGCTAGCCACAAGTCCTATTGCCACTCCACTAAATAGGATGACACTCGCCAATTTGGAGGGGTTGAAGACACAACTAGATGAGTTGAAAGAGAAAGGATTCATTAGGCAAAACAAGTCACCCTAAGGAGCACTGATGTTATTTGTCAAGAAGAAGGATGACTCCATGAGTCTTTACATCAACTATAGAAAGCTCAATTAGACCATGATCAAGAATAGGTATGTATTACCCCGTGATTGATAATTTGTTTGATCAGTTGAGAGAGACCACACACTTTTTTGCGATAGACTTGAGATCCAAATATCATACGTTGTCAATCAGGGAGGCTAATATTTCAAAAAGGGTTTTCAAACTAGATACGGTCATTTCCAGTTCATCATGATGCCATTTGGGCTATGAATGCACTTGCAACATTTATGGATCTCATGAATAGAGTATATATATTGTACTTGATGAAATTGTCATAGTGTTTGTTGATGATATCCCAAATGTATTTGAGGACCTCTATTGAGCATGAGGAACATATAGCAACAATGTTGCAGGCTCTCAAGGCACCTGATTTGCATACCAAGTTCAGCAAATGCAAATTCTACATGCAAATAGTGATGTTCCTTGGCCATGTAGTGTCTATAGAAGGGATAATGGTGGATCAAACTAAGGTTGAAGTTGTCATAGATTGGAAATAGGCTAAGATAGTGATAGAGATCATGAGATTCCTAGGATTCATACGTACCTATTAATGATTCATCAAAGATTTCTCTAAGTTAGCCAAACCCATGACTAGGCTCTCTAGGAAGGGATTGAAGTTTGAGTAGACTAACAAATGTGAACATTCCTTCTAGGAGTTGAAGAAGCTTCCTACACATTTCGATGACTCCTGCAAGTGGATTAGGCTATGTCTTATACACATATGCCTAAAAAAGTAGATTATGTCTAGTACTCATGTTGGAGGGTAAGGTATGCATCAAAACAGCTAAAGCCACACAAGAACTGCCTTACACACAACTTAGAACTAGCTATTGTAGTGTTTACACTGAAGATATAGCGAAATTACTTGTATGAGGAGCAATTTGAGTTGTATTTAGACCATAAGATCCTCAAGTACATACACAGATAGAAGGACTTGAATTTGGGGTAGAGGCACAGGGTTGAGTTTCTTAGGGACTACAATTTCGGCTACTTTACCACCTCGGTAAAGCTAACATTGTGCCTGACTCTCTCCATCAAAAATCACACAAAGAGGTTCGGGATAAAATACATGCATTCTCAATCATTGAGGAGTATGACTTGGGGGTATTCGCATACCTAGATCAGGCCTTCCTATGAACCATCCGATGTTAGTCAAAGTTACCGTGACATATACTTGAGTTTCAAGCACAAAACAATGGGTCTTAGATATTAAGGTAAAAATGCCAAAGGGTGAACACATAGAGTTTCACATTAATGATAAGGAATTATTGATTTTTAGATGATGACACACTGAGTCCCACTGCGTGACATTATTGTCCCCACTTAGCCACGGACACACCGTGGGGGTTTTGTTCCTGGAGAGACTCGAACTCGAGCCACCCCCAAAAGGCCTTGACACTAGTGAACATCCGCGTATGCACTCATAGCTCAGTCTCAACTCCGAGGTCCAGTCGATGTCGAATTATTACAATCGATTGTAATATTCCCACATTGGCTGGACCTCGGAGTTGAGACTGGGCTATGAGTGCATATGTAGATGTTCACTAGTGTCGAGGCCTTTTGGGGGTGGCTCGAGTTCGAGTCTCTCCAGGAACAAAACCCCCACGGTTTGTCCGTGGCTAAGTGAGGACAATATTGTCACGTAGTGGGACTCGGTGTGTTACAAAATGGTATTAGAGTTGCCTCTGAGTGTAACGGGTGTGCATCTCAAGGACGAGATGGCCTCTAAGGGGGGTGGATTGTAATAATCCCATATTGGCTGGACCTCGGAGTTTAGACTAGGCTATGAGTGCATATGCGGGTGTTCACTAGTGGTAAGGCCTTTTGGGGGTGGCTCAAGTTCGAGTCTCTCCAAGAACGAAACCCACACGGTGTGTCCGTGGCTAAGTGGGGACAATATTGTCATGTAATGGGACCCGGTGTGTTACAAAAATGAGCACACGAGGGAGACCATCTGTGATAAAGTGTACCCTACACATGAATGAGACAAGATGTACCAAGACTTGAAGAAATCCTATTAATGGAAGGGTACAAAAATAGATGTTGCTAAGTATGTAATTAGATGCCTCATGCGCCAACATGTGAAAGTATAGCAAAAGAAGCCTTCTAGATTTTTGCTGCCATTATGGGTCTTTAAGTAGAACGGGAGAATATTCCTATGGATTTCATAAAAGGATTACCAAATAATTAGAAGGGTAAGGATATATTGCAGGTTTTAGTGGACAGGCTCGGCAAGGTAGCTCACTTCCTTCTCATTAGATCCACAAACCTAGTACATAGACTAGAAGAGCTTGGCATTAGAAAGATAAGGTTTCATGGTGTGTCAAGGTCCATTGTATTGAATTGAGATGTTAGGTTCACTTCTATATTTTGGCAGAGTTTACAAAACAACCTTGGTATTAAGCTCACAATGAGTATAACTTTTCACCCACAGATTGATGAATAGTCCAAGTGAGTTATCGAAATTTTAGAAGACATGCTTAGGGCATATGTATTGAACCTTAAATGGAATTAGAGAAAACATTTAGACTTGACCAAGTTTGCATATAATAACAACTATTAAGCAACTATTCAGGTGGTTCCATATGAGGTATTATACGGGAGGAAGTCCAAATCACTATTATGTTGCGCCAATGTAACACCCCGACCCCCGAGACTTTCAATTGGACTTAACCATAAGGTGGGCCGGCCATATTACTTTTACAAGTACATAACTTGCATCACATTTTAATTATCTCAAGTCTTAATATTTCATAATGAGCACACAACCCAAACAATTTAACTTTAATTAAATAAGACTATTACATGGGAGATAAAAGAAAGATCTTTAATCTTTATAATAAAGAAGTACATACTTGAATTTTAAATAATAAAAGAGTACATAACTCAATTTAAAAACTAAACTCAACGTAAGTCTTAATTTAAATAATCAAAATTTGGGCAACGTGCCCTTGCATATAAACTTTCCAAGTTTAAAATCCTATCAAATACTCAGTAGTCTTCATAATTCAATTTCCTAAAACATATGAAGGGAAAGAGTGAGCACAAAGCCCAATGGATCATTCCATAATGAACTAAATTACTAATTCAAATCAAAAGCACATCTAAATTCAAATACTTATAAACAATTAAGCGATTCAAACAACTTATTGGGTTATTGTTGACATTAAGATTAAAAAGATTAAAAAGGGTTCTAATCCCTTGATGTTCTTATCAATGCACTCCACTTTTGGATGGAAAAATAATTCATCTTGTCATATTCCATTGGAATAAGGATCTCATGTCTACATTCCAAGTACTTTGGGTTATACCCATCCACACACAGTGATGAGCCTCATATATACTAAGTATATGTAAAGAACAACCATTGCATCAATTAGATTATTATGACAGTACGTGGTTCATAACTTCAAAGTCTTAATCTTAATTCCCGCATATTAAATCAAAAATCAGAATAATAAAATTAAGAATAAAACATTCAAAGAGCATGAAAACAATACATAGCATGCTTCATAATTTAAATTAAACCTAAGCATGGAAACTAAAAATGGCATCATATCATGAATACTTAAAACATGCATACATGATAATCAAATTAAAAATCATGATCAAATGTGTGGAAAATTAAAAATAAACATGTTAAACTGAAAATAAAAGATGCACAGACATGCTAGAAACTTAAATAAGTAAAGTACAAGTATAGAAAATCTCATCCACCTTATGAAGTTTTTTTTCACAATTTCAGCAGAGGTTGCTTTCTTCAACACTTCTAGCACTTCAAAGATACCTCAAGAACACTCAATCAAACACTCAAATACTCAAGAAAACTTCAAGATCACTTAAGAACAAAAGGGTTGACAAGAAGAAAGCTAGAACAAGCTAAGAGGGAAGTGCCAACTCTTTGCTTTGGGAGGATGAATAAGTGAGCACAAGGAGGTTTATATAGATTTTCAAGGTGCTAGGGGGGACATCTTGGGCAGCAAGGGCATCTCACAATTGAGCAACTTTCCATTGCTAAAGGGGACAGTTTGTATATAATAGGGCAAGTGTGCTCATTAGGGTTTCCTAATCATGTTTGCACAAAATCCTTAAATCTTTCTTTGTTTCCTTTATGTGTGTGATCGCTAATTAGATTTAGAACAACATTAAAACCATTTAGGACGTCCATCTAGATCAGATTTTGTGCTCGTGACATGTTTCCTCATTAATACATTTGCTTGGGCATCACACATACATTTCATGGAAACATTGCCTTTGTGGTGTCATGGGAGCATACAACTTAGGGTTTTTCGTTGGCTTTGTTTCTATGGGTGGGTGTGCATAATCAGCAAGCAAATCAGGTCAAGGTGTGAGTAAGGAATCTTTCTAATCTAGTTTGGCAAGTGTATCAAGAATCTTTCATAGAAATATTCACACTTGGGCGTCAATCATAAATGATTAGAGACTTTCTTATTTTTTCTTCTCTTGGTTGTCACCTAGTATTTGTGCGTGGAAACTAGTGTATAAATATCAGATCATGGTCTGAAATTTCTAATCTAGGTCCTTGTGTGGCGTGCTCATCAAGCAAGATCATTTTAGATACTTTCGAGGTGCTAATCTTGGCGCCATGAGTAAGCAGAGAGAAACCTTCTAATTTGGGCGACATCAATCATAAGCTTAAGAATCTTTCTTATTTCTTGTGTTTCCTTCTTCATTAGGTTTTTAATTTGGGCATGTGTGATGGCTAGGGTTTAGTTGTGGCACACACATTATATTTTTAGAAGCTTCTCTTTGTTACATGTGCACACACACACACATACATGTAAGGGTCAGTTATGGATTATGGGTGCACATGATCATTTGTAGTTGGT
Source organism: Tinospora cordifolia (assembly GCA_030144865.1). Classification (NCBI taxonomy): domain Eukaryota; kingdom Viridiplantae; phylum Streptophyta; class Magnoliopsida; order Ranunculales; family Menispermaceae; genus Tinospora; species Tinospora cordifolia. Next base: position 5,197 of record JAJIYU010006858.1, on the reverse strand, counting down.
CATGCATTCATGGGTCCACATGAATTTAATAAAAATTCATATCTCATTATTTACTAAGAATTAAGGGCTTTGATTTATATTTTTGTGTTTATAATAGACTAATACACGTTTTCAAACCATTATTTTACTATGGTGATTTTCATTTTATTTACTTTCTTAATTTAGACTCTCCTGAAGGGTGTTAGGCAAATGAAACCCCAATTCTTGTCCAATTGAGCTAATTTTTAGATATGTTGTCTAGTTGATCAGTTTATGTCATCTCATGAAATTTCAAGTCATTTTGAGGTCTTAAGAGTCACTAAATAAAGATTTTGGACCTACTATATTTGCCCCTAAAATGGACCCAATTTCATTTCTCACCCAAATTTCATCCAATTGATATTGGAATTCTCATTTCATTAAGTACAAGATTTTTAGAGTACTACAACCAACCTTAAGGATCATTAGTTGGAAGCAACATAATCCAGGAGATGAATAACAAGGTCTAAATCATAAGGAAGAGGTTTATGACGACATAAAGCCACTAGAAGAGTTATGCAGATAGGCAATGTTGTCCCTTAAAGCTTCAAGATGACGAAAAAGTATTCCTCCGCGTCATTCCAAGAAAAAACACCAAATATTTTGGCATGAAGGGGAAGTTGGCTCCAAGTTATATAGGCCCCTTCGAGATTATTCAAAGAGTTGGAGATAATGCCTATAGGTGGGAGCTCTCACCAAACCTCTCCAGAGTCCACAGCGTATTTTATGTGCCTATGATGAGGAAATACCTGTAACATCTCGATTCTTGACCCAATAACAATTCAATGAAATTTCCACATACATAGACATATAAATTTTCATTTCCATGCATTCACATAATATCATCAAGAACCAAGGTATCACTACTACATATTCATGACCCCTTGGACCAGGTTATATATCACCAAATCACAAGATTTTATAAATAAATTGACCACTAAATTAATAATTAAAAGTCTTGGGATGGCATACTAATTCTGATATTAACATTAAAAATGACAACTAAAATTAGGCCCCTTGGTCAAGTTCCAAATTATAATAAAAGAATAAAATAACTGCGGACTCTCTTGGCTACATGCCCAACTAATGATAATGATAAACTTTCTACTAAGATAACTTTATAAAAGAGGTCTATTGCCACCATTCCATTTGTAGAATAGTGCCAATCCATATGTTGAGAACAACCATAATGATCAATTGTGACTCATTGCATCTATATGTAGTTTTAATTCTTGATTATAGTGATTTTAATTTATTACACAACATCCAATTCCGAGCATGCTCAACACCTCATAATTCAAGAATGTAATTATATGAAAAACTATGAAACATGTAAACATCATGCATAGAATTATCATACATACTATTCAATATATAAATTATATCACATATTTCATAGATAGGTATTTCTCACACTATTATGCAACATCATATCACACATACATGAAATTCATCAATCACAACCATTAAACACTCACACACTAGAATGGCCCTAAGTATTCAATCAATTAAACAGACAACCATATTCCATGTTTAAAACTCAGATAATACTAAAGAGTAGGGTAATCATCTCCACCTTATTAGTTGATTCCCTCGAGTTCTCATATTGTTGTTCCAACCATCTCGAGTTGTCAACCTTAAAGATTGAAATAATTATTCTTAGTAATTGAAACATTCTATAATATTTTTAAATTATAATTTAATGACTCTCTATTCACCAAAGTACATAGTGTACAATGGATAGCACATTAGGAGAGTCAAAGTATAGCTTTGGTTCTATGTACCGCCATAGATAAGAAAGGGGGAGAAAAGAGGTACAGCACCATGGTAGTGGCTTGTGTAATTGTGGTAACCAGAATGATGCAAGAGGGAGGTGGAGAAGAAAAAACCTCAATACTACAATAACAAGAACGAGCGTAGAAGGAAAACGTAGAAGGAACATATACAATACTATGGTAACAAGAATGAAAACAACTATTCGTGTATGTTTTCCCATCTCTTGTTTTCCAATGTTCTTAGCATCACAATACCTTAATTTCAATGTCAAAGAATTAGGGCTAATCCTTATGATGAAGTAGAATTCTTATACCTTACTATATTGCTTGCAACACTTCGTTGATGACATATGCTACAACGAAAGCTTCTTGAATCCTTTTGGGATGATCTCAGAATCTGTTTTAATGGAGAAATACGAAAGGATTTCTAGAATTGTTAATGGGAAGTTAATCTCAAGAAGATGGGGAAAAGAATGAAAGAAACAAGGATTTAGAATTAAAAATAATGCATCACCTCTGTAGAATAGTCTAGTGTGGACCTATGGCATGAAATCTCCCACTTTTTGTGTAGTTTTGTATGTTATTCTTCTCTCATTACTTGTGGAATGGCTGGGAAAAGAAGGAGAAAAAGAAAATTCGTTTTGACTATGAGGGAGAGTGGGAGGCACCAAGTTTTGGTCTATATAGGTTTGGGATTTGTTTGGATAGGTTTAGGAGTTTGTGAGATGAGAATAAAAGTAGATTTGGGTGTATTAAGGACTCTTAGTTGTTATCTATTGTAGTTTTTCATTCCAATCAAACTTCTTTCTCTTCTAATCCCGTCTTGAGTGTGGGACTATGGGTGTGTGGTGCTTTTGATTGATTTGGTGTATATTTGGGAATCAATATTCATGTAAACACCACCTATACATTGTAATAATCCCTTAAGCTTTTGATTAGACATATTTTATATTATTCTTCTATGTTTTTCTCATTTTTCTTTTATATTTCGAGAACTATAATTTCCATTAATAAAAATTATTTAATTATTAATTTTTTGTTCAATGATTGTTTTACTTTTTTTTTCAGACTATCACAATACCACTTGGACCCGTTTCATGTCATTCATAATAGAGATATCCAGTTGTGGGATGGCACCACTTATGGGGAATCGGTGGTGAGAGTTCTAGACATAAGAATCTATAACCTAAGGAACCAAGATATTCCACTGGTGAAGGCGCCATGGAGGCATTGCAAACTCGAGGAAGCTAGCTAGGAGTTAAAGAATAGATCATGACATAGTACCCAGGGTTATCTCAACAATTGACCTAAGTAGGACACAATGTATCATACAAGTAAATACCCATACCAAATTTTGAGGATGAAATTTTGTTTTAGGGAGAAAATATTGTAATACCAAAAAATTTTAAGTACAAACCAACCCAAATCAATAATAATCAAACCTCAATAAACTTTGATCAATGTTGATTGACTACAGTTAAGAATTAGTTCACATAACCAATCTAACACCTATATTGAGAAACTTCAAAAAAAATTTTGAGCTCAAAGTGATGGATTTAGACAATGAGCTTCTTATCGAAATGCTCAAGGCATCAAGGAGAACATAAAAAATTGATGCAATGTGCTACCAAGTGGGGTAGAACCCCTTGATGTAGTGTTGCATTAAGAACTTTACCAACTTCACTTTTTTAGTTCAAAGAGCCAATTATGCCTCGTGATTCCCACCAATCCACAAGGATCCATTTAGCATGAACGTGGAAGGTCATACTTGACTTCCATGTAATAGAGAGAGGCACATATCATCCACAATCATGTAAGAAGTTGCAATGGGAAGTTGAGCATCTATGCACTTTCCATTTTCATAAAAAGTACAAGTGCTTAAGTTTTGGAAGCAATGGTGTTCTTTTCAACCTATAAGACTACCCAATTATTTTTAGGAGACATGCTCCTTGATCAAAATACAAACAACCAACAACTATTCCAACATCTCAGGAAGGCCACCTTTTAACCTAAGTAGTCTTCATTTCAAATAGAGAAACACAAGATAATTAAGTGTGCATTCTCTAAGTATGAGTTGTGAGGGAAGAACTTTATATTCATAGAGATATTTTTGTTGCATTTAGTGAGGCTTGGAAGACAATATATCATCCATTGTAAGTATTTCTAACCATGCTTGTGTCCCTAGATTCATGTATGTCTAGAAAGAGGCCAAAACATGAACACTTATTCATGATAGAAACTCAATTGTCCAACAAGTTTGGGGGTAGTTCATGCAATCCACAAGCTTAATTCTATTGAGACTCTAATGCCTTAATTTTGCTATAATCACAATGTCTTAATAATGGCCAATATCGTCTACTATGGATTAAGGATAGAATGTACAAAGTTAGGTGGCAACACCATGTAGTTTTAAATCATCTTTAACTTTATTATGATCTCATGTTAGGCTTAGTTTTGAGTATGACACTATGGTTCCAACCCACAACTCCCACACCCTCAGAAAGTAGGAAATATCACCTTCAAAATATCACTTAAATGACGAACTAAGGTGTGAGAACCTAGTACACATAGGTGGTCCACATAAAATGACAATAGTCGTCAAACCCAAAATCAACTATGGAAAACCTTCAAGTTGATCTCAAATCGTTAGAAATCACTTGACCAAACGTCTGTGGAGTTGTAAAGTATTAAGAGACAAACAAACCCTAGAACATCCAAATCCGACATCAAAAATGCCTTAAATTAAGAAAGTGAGTGCACTACTCTATGCTTAGAAAAACACATTAGTGTTGCTCACTAACTTTTGGGCATACTTCTTTGAAGTTTCATAGAAATGCAATATGCTACACTAAGACCTTCTTAAATGCCAATTTTTAGAACATGACTAATTAAGCTCGCACACTTGGGCTGTTGTCCAGAGATCTTACAGTAGGATTTTTGACGATTAAAACAAACTAAAACAACACAGAGAAATAAAAACGTAGAGTGTTTAGTTAATCCATATGATTGCACATGAAAAGCAAGTATTTATGTATGCATGGGTGAGATCAAATTCGTGTCAGTGGAGTTCTGATGTTTGGCATACACTTATTGTTGTTATTAAGCAATTGAATTTCTAAGATGGGGATGAATATATCGTTAACCTCTTTTCACTTAAAATATGCATCTATAGTAGTCTTAAATATTGGCCTAGGTCATAGTACCATGTACCCGATTAACGCATGTTGCATCTTATGTACTCCTTAGATTATTGTGTTGTATGTATGATGGGACCTTGAGTATGCTATTTTTGCATGTGTGGTGTATCTTGCCCTTAAAACTATTCAATATGCATGCTATTGTAGATAAATAATTAGTTTCTGTGGTATACATAAATATGACAATGCCTTGTTATCTTTAATGCC
>JAJIYU010006857.1:0-19980 GCA_030144865.1 Tinospora cordifolia | reverse complement strand
AGCCGACTCAATAGATCCCCAACTGCCCCAATATGCTGGTCTCCTATACTTCTTGGCAAATGCAGATTCCAACTCCACTGAGATCTGCTATCTGCTTGGTTCCTTTCCCTATAATCTGCTACCGACCCATCTTTCCTTGTGAAAAAAAAAAAAAAAGTTCCAGCTTATTAAACTTGTTATTTTTTTTTCTCATTCTTGGTTTTCCCTTGCCTTGCAGAACAAAGCAGGCGAGATGATCTAGAGTCCATGGGTTACGTGCTTATGTATTTCTTAAGGGGAAGGTTAATGATGCATATGCTATATTTAATATTCTAAATGTTTTGTACTCTGTTTTTTTTTTTCCTTTTTTTTTTTTTTGGGTTTTTTGAGCTAACGCTAATTCTATGTTCCATCATCATATTTTGAATTGAAATTTCTTGTTTCCTATCAGCCTTCCATGGCAGGGGCTGAAAGCTGGAACTAAAAAGCAAAAATATGATAAAATTAGTGAAAAGAAGATGCTTACTCCTATAGAGGTATTTTTATTGCATCTAGTTTATATTTGTGCACCATAAACTATTTGTTAAATGATTTATATTTTGGTTCAGCATAATACCCACAAATAGTACAATACAGAGATGCTGTTGTTGCACTTTGGGACCCATTTTCTGGCATGCTTTATTTCTTAATTGCTATTTTTTAACTATCTAGTAGCAATTCAGTCTAAAGTAATCACTAGCATATGACATTGTTACTAAGGTACTTTGCAAATCCTACCCATCAGAGTTTACATCATATTTCCATTATTGTCGATCGCTACGGTTTGAAGACAAACCGGATTACTCTTATCTGAAGAGGCTTTTTCGTGACTTGTTTATTCGTGAAGGTAAGATTTTAAATATTGAACTCATGTTGTAGCACCTGGTTTAATATAATTTTCATCAACATTTTTCTATTTGAAGTTCTGTTGAGATTTTATAGCAATTTGTGAGTTTTGATATTTTTATTGTTCAGGTTATCAGTTTGATTATGTATTTGACTGGACTATACTTAAATATCCTCAAATTGGTGCCAATTCTAGAGCAAGGGTAAGTCCTAGAAGATAGTCTTTGATTTGTATCCTTCCATATGTTTCTTAGACTTTTAGCTGGTTTCAGCTGCCCAGCGGAAAGATAGGCTCAAATCCTGGACCATTTGCAGAAAGAACAGAGAGGACTTCGGGTCTGTTTTCTACCATTAACTACTAAGTAGATTTAAATTAAAGAAATTATATTTCTCTATGGATTTTAAACTGTTTACTAAATTACAAGAAGGTTGTCATGTACTTTTTTGAATATGGACTTAGTCTTTTTGAATAAAACTCTGTGTCCAATGCACTTAATTTACTTCATAATATGCAGTTTTGTTTTTCTTGTTTTTGAGCTGTCGTTCTTACGATGGTTGATGCAATGCCTTTGTTGAAAATGCATAGTGGGCCAAGATATTCGTGATAGGTTCTCGGGTGCAGTTGAAGCTTTTTCTAGGCGAAATAGTCCTGGCTCTGGTCTGCATGGAGATCACTCTAAGCACAAAAACTTGGAAGATGTGCCCTCTTCTAAGGAGGTGGTAAATGATTTTTGTTACACTTTTCTCCTTTTCTTGATCATTTTATCTTTCATGTTGTCTTTGGTTTTTATTTTTGAATGATTTTTCTTAATAGAAATTTAGTAAAATAAGTTGAACCATAAATTAGTAATTGATATTGCATGTGTTTATTAATGGTCATTCTACCAGCTAAACTGGAAAATCCCTGCAAAAATGCTATCAAGTAATGCATTTTGATTTCAAATGCAAGGTGTATAAACAATATATTATAAATTAATTTCTTTATCCCCCATCCCCCAATTTCTCTCAACTTTGACAAAACTAGCTCCTGAACACCTTGGTCGTCATAGATTTCAAATTCTTTCGGTAGAAATCCTAATTTGTGACCTCGTAGCCGGAGAAAAGCCATCTCCAGTGATGAATTTGAATTAGTGATGTTTGCGATGTCCAGCAAACGACCGCACGCCTTACCAATCTTTCCAAACATATAGATATTCCAATTCTCCGGTGTTATTCTTTTGATCCCCATCTAACTATTTCTGCATGCGACTTTTGTTCCCAAAGTGATCATTTCCTCAGGCTATTTATCGATGGCGGAACAACAAGAACACCTAATTTAGAGGCGGAACAACAAGAACACGATGAGAGGAACGGACAGAGCTGGAGAATAGACGTACAGAAGAGGAAAAACGACATGGAGAGATCGTGAACGAGGATGCATGGACAGAGGAAGGAATGACTTGGACAAAAAAAGTTATTTCGGGACGACGAATCTACAAAGAACACAGACATGATGACGTACGTGGAAGAAGATTGAGGAAGGAACAGGAAGCTGGAAGAGGCGTGGACAGAGAACAGAAAAGGAAGGAAGAGGAGAGGAGATGGGAAGGGGGAGAAGGCAGAAGATACGAGTCCAGTAAAGGTGCATGGGCAACGAAGTCTAACAGTATGACATGGAAGGAAAAACTAATGCAGGAAGAAAACGAGGAAGAGTCGGATGGTTGGATCCTAGTCACAAAAAGGAGAGGAGCAAATTACAAAAACGACAAAAAAGATACGAAGGAGATGAGACCTACTGTTCAAGAGAAGACAAAATGACGTACAGTAGTAAAGGAGAGTCAAAGGAGTAAATGTCAAGTCCAGAGTTTCAAGAAGGGCGAGTGGAAATACGTGTCATTCAATACGAGATACAAACAGTTCTCCTTATGCTCATCAAGAGACAGCAATGAGATCATTATACAGGAACTGACTAGGGCCCGACAATACCAGATTGTGGTAACTAAGGAAACCTTAAGATGGTTTAAGAAGGTGCTCGGGAGGGTGAATGAGAACAGAGAAGGAAGAAGAAACACGGAAATTTACCGGGCCCAAGGCTACACTATGCTCATGGAGATCTTGGCAAATGACAATGACATATATATAAAGTTAACAAAAATGATCAGAGGACAAGGACAGCATAGTTATTCCAGAGGAGACCAGAACAGAGCGTGGAGGAATCTGTGGAGTGCCTTGGACATGGTAGTTCAGGAGGAAGTGAAACGACAAAGCAAGGAGGTGGCGAAAGGAAGAGAGACACAAAAGATAGCTCACAGCAGGCGAATCGGGGAGGGAAGAGAACATGATCAAAAAGAGGTGTGGACAAGAACCCGAGAGGGACAACGAAGGCTGAAGAGAGTGCAGGAAGAAAAGCAAAGATAGCAGAAGGTCGAAGAAAAGTTCGCATGGTCAGAGGAGGTCACGAAGTTTCTGATAATAAGAACATCAGACGAGACTCCATGGAGAACAGTAGAAAAGTCGATACGTCAGATATTGAAGTGGGAGATTCCGATTTACCGGCTGGATACTGCTAGAGGGATCATATTCTGTCATGAAAAGGAGGACATTAAAACAATAAGAAAGGCGAAGTATCAGACTCGCATAAGTGGTTTTTACTTCGAAGAGTGGAACGAAGACCTGGTGGCTCTGGATGGGGGTAGAAGGGATTCGTCTGCAAGACTGGAACATGCAGACCTTCAAGAAAATTGGGGAGGCATGCGGGGGGCTGCTGGAAATCGCAAACATCACAAGAACTGGAGCATCCATGGAGGTGGCGATCCTAAGACTAAGAGGACATGAATCTTGTTTTCTGCCGAAGGATTTCGACATCTATGATGAAACAAGAGTGCAGGAGTTAAAATTAATGGAGATAGAGAGGGATTGGGGCCTTGAAATCAAAGAGCTCCGTCTTCAGATCCTGGAAAATTTCACTGGAAATCGCATGGACGAGATTACAGAAGCCGGCGACTGGAGGACGGGCAGCGACCGGAGCTCGGATGTTGAGGTACTGAGTTCTGACGAGGAAGGAGTAGAACCTACGACCGAGGGCTGTGTAGCTTCAGAAGCTGACAGGACGTCAGGCAGCGGGACACATGGCGTCCACAGAGTAACGGGGCAGAGATTTTTGAATTTTGAAGACAAGATGGAAGGAAGATCGGAGGAGATAACGATTGAGGAAGAGGGAGTAGGCCTTAGCAAGTGGGCTGGTTGTGCCAGATGGGCCAAAACAAGTCGGGAAAGGGCCCAAGAGAAGGGGCTGCAAAACCGGGCCAAATTCCACCAAGGCCCGAAGCCGATAAATATTGCGGGGCCCATGGAATTATGAAGCGAGAAAGATAGGTTCAAAAGAGGGCCCGAGCGGAAAACGGAGGCGACAACTTATAACAGACTGGACAGTGCTGACTTGAAAGTCTACAGGAGGAATAAGATACAGCAAACGAAGAGGTTCGGGGCCCAAGCTTGGTGGGCACTACAGGAGGAAGAGGGCGACTCGGAAGACACACTGGATACAAAAGACCAGAAATCTTTCATGCAGACAGACTCTGAAAAGGTGGAAGAAACACAACAAGAAGAGGAGAAGTCCTCAGCAGAGGAGGAACCAATCTCAGAAGAAGATGAAGGGCGTTACCAGGTATGTAACCCTTTCTATGCCCCCACCCTCTCTCTATACAATAGTGTAACTGATAACTCTGAACCAAAAGGGAATCTTGGGGGAAAAAGGGAAAACAGATACAAGGAAAAAGAGGCCCCGGGAGGGTGGCTGAAAATCAACAGCATGACAGAAGGGGAAGACCAAATGATGAGAGGAGACAAGGCAAGCAGGAGCGAACAGCAGCTGCAAGACAGGGAGATTGAACGAGTTCAGAGATTTTTGGACTCGTTGAACTCTCAGCTTGTCGAGGTGCAGTAAGGCAGAGGTCCCCGGGGTTTGTGCTAGTCCATGAAGATCTGCAGCTGGAATGTCAGAGGCTGCAGTTCTCCAAGAAAGCGCCTTCTGATAAAGAAGACGATCACCGCAGCCAAAGCAGACTTGATCACGATTCAAGAGACAAAGAAACACAACATAACAGAGGATTTGGTAGCAGAAATTTGGAAACGCAGATATGCGGGGTGGGTGGACAAACCAGCGAATGGATCAGCTGGAGGAATTCTCATCATGTGGGATACCAGAATGTTCTCAGTTCACGAGAAGTGGGAAGGAATGCATTCCTTGACTATCCAGTTTAAGGGAGAGGATGGAAAGTTCAAGTGGTTCGCGGCGGTATATGGACCATGCGACAAAGAAGGAAAGGAAGAATGCCTCATCGAGTTGGCTGCTATCTCAGCTATGATTCAAGGGCCCTGGTGTATTGGGGGGGATTTCAATATGATAAGGCAGGTGTAGGAGAAAAGAAGAAGCTCCAGATATACGTTCAATATGAACCTGTTTGACAATTGGATCCATGACATGAATATGTAGGAACTAGTCCTAAAGAATCTGAAGTATACATGGAGTAATGGGAGATTGAGCCCTGTCATGTCCAAGATTGATAGATTCCTATACAATGATGAATGGGGGATCCTTTTTAATCAACAAAGAGTATGGGGATTACAGAGAACAACTTTTGATCACTGGCCAATAGTGCTGGACACTGAAGAAGTCAAATGGGGGCCATCTCCTTTCAGATTCGAGAACTCTTGGCTAAATCAGAAAGATTTCCAAGATCTGATACAAAAGGAATGGAATGCAGATAGGAGCATGGGATGGGCAGGATACAAAATGATGATGAAATTGAAGAACCTGAAAGCATTTTTGCGCTCATGGAATAAGGGAAAGGAGGCAGAGGAAATATCCAGGAAGAATGTCCTAATGGAAGCTTTGAGGAAAACTGATTGGAGGTTAGAGAATGAAGATGGAGAGTACATCATGGAGGAAAGGAAAAAGATTTTAGAGGAGATATATTCAGTTGAATGTAAATTAGAAAGGAAAAACAGACAGAGGGCTAAAATAAAGTGGGCCAAAGAGGGGGATGTCAACTCAAAATACTTCCACAGGATCTTGTCCCTAAGGAAGGCGAGGGCTACCATTAGCAGATTTGAGGAAAAGGAAAGAAAGTTGCTGGAAAGAGGAGAGGAGATTCAAAGTACTATTTTAGAATACTTTGAAAACATGTTCAAGGAAAATTTTGATAGGAAGTAGGGTATAGAAGGATTACAATGGCAAACAATACCAGAAGAGGATCAAAGGTGGTTGGAAAGAGACTTCGAAGAAGAAGAAATAAGGAATGCAGTGTTCAGCTGCGATGGAAACAAGGCCTCGGGGGTGGATGGTTTTACAATGGCTTTCTTCCAAAAGAACTGGGACACAGTGAAGCAAGATGTGATTAATTGTCTCCAAGATTTTCATAGAGACAACATAATTAATAGGAAGGTGAATGAGACATACATATGTCTTATTCCAAAGAAGCACAATGCCATGAGAGTCGAGGATTTTAGGCCAATAAGCCTCATCACAAGCATATACAAGATCATAGCCAAGACTCTTGCCAATCGATTGAGAGGGGTTCTTCACAAAACAGTTTGTGAAAATCAGATGGCTTTCATTCAAAACAGACAAATTATGGATGCAATAATGATAGCCAATGAAGTAGTGGAGGACTATAGAAGTAGTGGCAAGGAAGGATTGGTGATGAAGGTGGATTTTGCTAAGGCATACGATTCCGTTAGATGAAGTTTCTTAGACTTTGTCCTTAAAAAGAAAGGCTTTGGCGAAAAATGGAGAGGATGGATCCAAGGATGTCTAAAAACAGTGAACTACTCAGTATTTATAAATGGGAGACCTAGGGGAAAATTCAATGGGTATAGAGGTCTTAGACAAGGAGACCCCTTATCGCCTTTCCTTTATACCTTAGTGGCAGATACAATGTCCAGAATTATGATCAAAGCAGTGGATAGTGGAAGATTGGAAGGCATGAGAGTGGGAAAAGACAGTTTCCAGATCACCCATTTTCTGTTTGCGAATGACTGCATCATATTCATGAAGAATAATGAGGAATAAGTCAAAATGGTCAAGGATGTTTTATGCACTCTCAGCTTTGTTTTAGGTCTGAAAAATTAATGGAAGGAAGAGTCAAATTCTAGGCATAAACATGGACAAGGAGGTGGTGGAAAGGGAGGCCCAAATTTTAGAGGTCTCAGTTGGAGAATGACCCATACATTATTTGGGAGTTCCCCTAGGGGGAAACCCAAACAAAATTGAATTCTGGAATAGCATGGTCCAAAAAATCAAGAATAGGGCAGTCGGTTGGAAGAGAAGTATCCTATCAAGAGGAGGAAGATTGCTTCTGTTGAAATTAGTCCTAGAAGCCATTCCTACTTCCTATCTGTTTTTAAAATGCCAAAAACAGTAGCTAAAATCATTGAAAGCCACATGAGATCATTCCTTTGGAATAAGAAGGATGAGGACAAGAGTCAAAATCTAGTGAGATGGGAGCAAGTTTGCAAAGATATTCAGCAATGGGGGTTTAGGAGTGGGCGGCATGATAAAAAGAAACATAGCTTTGAGGGGGAAATGGGTGTGGAGAATGTATAAAAATCCGGAAGATATGTGGGCTAGAGTTATAAAAAGCATTCATGGGTCAAGAATGTACGGGAAAGAAGCTAGATTAAATAAAAAGAGTAGCCACTGGACCCCATGGAAGGATATTTTCAGCCTTTATGAGAAAGTTAAGGAAAACATTGTATGGAAAATAGGAAAAGGGGATAAAGTTGATTTTTGGGGGGAAAGATGGTGTGGCTCTGAAATTCTAAAAGAAAAATTCCCAAATGCTTTTAGTAGCAAAATTCAAATCTAGTAGTGAGGTTGAAAATAGGAGAGTGTGGGGGTGGATTCTTCATATCAATAGGAACATAGGGGAGGGCAGCTTGCAAGAAATAAGTTATTTATTGGAAATGTTGTAGAATTTTCAGCAAGAGGATGATAACAGTGAGGATCGGCCTCTATGGACAGGTGAAGGATCCAAGAACTTCACTGTCAGCTCTTTTAGGACTCATTTGAGTGAGGGGAGATCAAACCAAAACGGAGTGCCAGTGGAATTCATTTGAAAGGCAAAGATTCCCACAAAAGCAAAAATGCTAGCTTGGCTTATAAGTCTTAATAGGCTTCATACAGCAGAAAATATTTAGAAAAAATATGCTGCGTATACTCTTAATCCTTCCATTTGTCTTCTTTGGAGGGATAATTCAGAGTCAAGGCCCTATATTTTTGGGGTCCTGTAATAAATTAGGCAAAGGTTATACTTTTGGGGAGTGACTATGTCAAGGAGAAAAAATCTTGCATAGTCTGTACTTTTGATGTTCTTCGAGCTCTGATATCTCATCAGGCTCTTTTTATTATCAATATATTAGTTTCTCTTCAAAAAAAAAAAATAATTTCTTTCAATATGTGAAGGTGTAATGTAACAAGCTCTTTATTTCTTGTCTTGTTCTGTATATATTTTTAATCATTTACACAAACAGTGATAAACAATGTTGTTTCATCATATTAATGTGTTAAATTTTTTTACTTGCCAAAACTGTTTAGACAAAAATAAACTTTGAACTTCAATCTTTTAATACTTTTATAATTTTTTAGCTTTAATGCTTCTCAAAGAATCTAAATTGGCATAAATTATTCAGTTTTTTAATTCTTTATGTATCTTCACTAATAAGTTTAATAATGTTTAATTATATAACAATCAAATGCAACTAGGGTTGTAGGTGCACATAAATTACAGTTCTTAAGTAAGCTTAGCTTAGGTGCAAAAAATCCAAGTATAAAGCAAATTTGCCTACAAATTAATGGTATTTTGGAAGAGGTAGACCCAATAGTTTCATATATTTTAAATAGTAACTCATCCTCTAAAATAGATAGCTAATTGAATCTCAAATGTTTATTGAAGATGGATACTATGACACAGTTGGTAAGCCTTCGCCAAGCTAATGGCTTGTTGCTTCATCAGTTGGCTTTTCTCTCCTCCATTAGCGATAATAGTGGATTGAGTTTCTCTCTATCCTATAATATATGTGCATTGTATGTTGTTAGTTCTCATAACCTTATTTTGGCCTCACTTTTGGGTTCTCTCCCTAAGTGTTTGGGTTAGAGTAAAATAGTGTTAATATCTATATTTAGGCCTAGTTACCCTTTTTCTTGTGTAGTCATCCTCTAGTCTAGTTCCTATATGCCCAGTCTTCGTGCTACCTTTGATTCGCTTGTTATGGCCCTATTGGGTCCTAATGACCTTTATGTCTATACTAAAACACGAACCCAAACAGCTAGACACTCACTTCAAAAAAAAAAAAAAAAAAAGAGAAAAAAAGAAAGAAAAAGAAGAAGACAATTTTAGATATGTTAATCAACTAAATCCTCAATTTAAGCCCAAATGTTTAGTGAGCAAAGCTTTGGAAAATTTTGAATTTTTTCTTATTGTTTACTACTTTGGCATGAATGCTAGTCTACTATATAATAATATAGAATCCCATTGATAGAACCTCTATTAAGAGAAGCAAGGCATCATTTTGTTTATTTTATTTGGCTAAAATTTTGAATGAAGCGGGGCACGTATTGATCATTGAGGTTTTTCTAGGGATGAATTTTAGGAACCAGTTTATCAAGCTAGAAATGGGAGATGGAAAGAAAAATGGCTTTAGCTTGGACTGCTAGCAGACTCTGCTGAATGGTGACTGCCACACATTAGGTTGCTGATGCTAACTGGAGACAAGCTTTTAGTGGAGTGAAAGATGAAGAGAAAGAAGATGGTTGGACAATAGTTAAAAGACGTAGAGATAAAGACGAAACACTTTCCTTGTGGTCATAATTCGATAATTGTTTACAAGACAAATGGAGAAACCTTGAGAACTAGTGTTTTGTGAGTTGCACCTAAGACATGGAGGATACTTGTCTCCTTTATCATTCAATAAGTGAGGACTATAGGTTATAGAGACTTTTCGTGTGACCTTTCTCAATACACTGCAATTGAGAAAGGCTGCTGATGGAGGAAGAAACTAGAGTAAGAACATATTACCTATCCCTTGACTGTTTCGGTGTTGTGTGGTTCTTTCAAAGGGTTCAAAGAGGAAGAGGTTGGGACGACATCTTGCTAATTAAATCATGCTCCAACAAGAGAGAAAGCTTCATGCAAGTAACAAAGTTGGCGCATGGCACTAATAGACTATTTCTCTTCTAGAGGATCGGTTGGATGGCTCAATCTATGTAGGGCCTTGAATGCTGTGATGATGGAGGAAACCCTTGGGGTTAAAGGAAACCTTAGTGAAGGAAAGCGACTCATATTTAGATATTGGTAACTATAAAGCAAAGGAGGGTGAGGTGATTCCAAGAGGTCCACGAACAAAGACCTGAATGGAAATCATAGATTGAACAAAGAAGGGTGCCTAGACAAAGAGAACATCATAGACAAAAGGAGGATGGATTATGCATCAATGCTTCAAAAAGACAAGTCTGCTTCTAAAATCTATGTAGGTGTTTTGATGCTACAATGTGGACATAGCTGGAGGAACTGTCTCCAACTACACATAGAGAAATGCACCTCAAATTACTTGATGTTGCTTTGTAAGTGTAGAGGAGTCCTCGACATGGCAAACATTACATTCTCCAACCACTCAATGGAAGAGCCCATGATGAAGGCTTAACGATTTGATTCTGAGTTTTTTCTAGCTTCCATTGAAATCTATGAGGACGATTGTGTTTTGGAGCTTTGGTTGTTCAATCTTCAAAGAATGTGGTGCCTAGAGAAGAAAAAACAGAAATGCAACAACAATCCTTGGCAAAATGACAAAGTTTAGGCTCATTGAAGAAATTTTTGGCAGACTCAACAATCGACAGTGTAGGAAGGTGGTCACGAAGACATATGTATGATGAAGATGGAGCAAAGGAACAAAATGACATGTTGGCAAACTTGTACTTAGGACGATATATCTGAGACATGGTGACCATCAGTATAGGTCACATGGTTCAAGAAAGGAGAGCATGATGTGTGGAGGCCAGAGACGTGCATCTTAAATGGCTTGAGCCAAGTCATTCTTAGTTGGAGTATTACAAGTGGGCCTAAAAACATCAGGCAAATGAACTTCAAGCCAATGCATCGAGTGGACCACAATCAACAAAAAGAGATGGAGCTAAAAGCCTAATTTTTCTTGGGCCTCACCCCAATGAACACCTTGAGAAAGTCAATTTCGGCCCATGACTGCATATAGCTCAAAGACGCGGACATCAACCTTTAGGATCTAACAAAGGAAGATAAAAAATGGGCCAAATTGGGTCTAAACGGGTGTCTAATAAATGAGCTAGGTAGAATTGGGTCTCAAAAAGATCATAAAAATATATAAAGTTACTTATTCGATTTAGATTTTGAAGAAGAATGCCCCCAAAACCTAGATGGAGGATAGACGTTGTGCGATAGCAAACCAAATCACAAGCATTCTTGGATTTAGAGATGAGTACGATGAGGTAATTACCCCTCGTCATCATAATAAGGTACGTTCTTTAGTTTTAGGTCCTTCTCATTCTGCCCAATCTCCTTTGCATGCACAAGAACACGAGGAGACCATGCCAAACTAAAATGTAACCTTCACCTAACACACCATAAGTATCCATGAGGAGTCTCCGAAATCATGGTCACTAAGACAGACAATGTCAGAACAAAGAATGGTTGGATTAGATGAAGACCTTCAATTGACATAAGTTTGCTAGATGTGGCAGAATATAGGCTTTGAGGACTGCAAATAGTACGGGGTATAGCATATGAGAATGAAGATAATATCAAGGAATATAAGGGGTTGTTGTTCCAAAGATAAAATGTGAAGCATTAGGAAGATAATTTATGTAGTAAGTCCAAACATAATCACAATTTAGGAAATAAAGAAGGGAGTCATCTCTCTAAATTTTATCAAACAACTAATGGAGGTTTAGGTTCCTTGATTGGACACCACTTCTAGCTATGGGATCATCAGAATGGATCCTTCCTTGGAACAATGGATTAGTGAAGGTCATAGAGCAATTTCTAGCGAAATTTTTGTTGTATGTTAAAATTAGTGGAAGGAACACACTGGATTGTTGGTTTATCTCTATATATGGACCATGTTCCAAGGCTAAGAGAATCCATCTTTGAGACAATTAGGAGCAATTTCCACATTCTTTTATGGACTGGTGTTTCGGAGGAGATTTTAACAAAGACATAGATGTTCAATGCACTAATTAGTGAGTTGCTGACATGAACCTTTGGCAAAAGAAACCTAGAACCCATGGTCAATATGGAAAAAAGAACCCAAAGGTCGTTTAGACACAAGCAAAGAAAACTTGACGCTAACCAAACTTGCTGATTTAGAACAAAATTATATGGTTGATCTTCATAAGTTGCCTTGATAAAATCATAAAAGAGATTAATTAAAAAACAAAGAGAGAAGTCTTTAATTAAGAAACAATAAAAAAGATTTCTATTGAAACATAAGACATTCATTATATAATTAGAGAAGTATTTATAGACTCTCATCCATACTAAAATAGAAATAAGAAAAATCTCCAAATCTGCTAAAAATTTTCACTTGCTAAAAAATTTTACTTCCAAATCTCCAAAACTTGGAGAATCCTCTAAATTTGCTAAAAAATTTTACAAAATCTCCACGTTTTTTAATTTAAAAAAAATCCTTTGAATCTGTTAAAACAATCTTTTGAGAATTTTCACCCACTAATGAAAAGAGATTTTTGAAGGTATTTGCCTATATTTCTAGTTATTCACTTAAAGATATTATTTTTGACTTAACTTAAATCCCAAGTGACCATAATACGCCTAATTATAAAAAATTAAAAAGTTCAAAATTAAATGAACTCAATAATAAGTATCTAACCCAAAAATGCATCATATATGCAAAATCGGTTCGTTGTGAGTTGATACATGTTGATTTCATCATTGAATGCATATATCGGATGATATTATTGAACCAACTTATATCTATTATTGTATCGTCTCAGTTGTGATTGAGAGAAATGGTAAAGATGTTGCTGTTTGTTCAAGGGCCACATTTCAAACACCATGGAAATTCATCCCCACTCCATACATCCTTCATTTTTGAGTAATATGCAATAGAAACTTAGGAATGACAATAGTAAAGTTTTGGGAAGATCAATTAGTAAAGTTTTGCGAAGATCAATGGTACGAAGAGAAAGCATATCAAGCTTTTTAAAAGGTGGTTGCCACAATTGTGGAATTAAAAATCAATAGAATTCTCTGAGTTTACTTGAATATGATCAATTTTCAATCATCGAATTGTGAATTACATGTAATCAATTTATTATGACAAGAAATCCACCATCGTTATGCAAAAGGCCAAAAAATTTATAAAATCCAACAACTTTTAATATTATTTACATTTCCATGCTAGAGTGAGGAAAGAAGGAACCATTGCCAACTTCAACTTTGTTAAAAGTTATTTAAAGATTGAAAGTGTATAAGATTGAAATAAAATAGACTGAAACTATAAAATCACTAGAAAGAAGAAGCAAAATTAGATTTGTAATCTAGTTTAAATCAAAATTGAATATAAACTATATGTAATTGATCCATTTATTTCATACATATGCTAAGCACAAAAGTCACAAAATAGCTTTGCTACTTGTGCAAAATGTATCAAGTAAATATTGAGAATTTATAATCTAGTTTAAATCAAAATTGAATATAAACTGCATGTAATTAATCTATTTATTTCATACATATGTTAAGCACAAAAGCACCAAAATAGCTTGTTACTTGTGCAATATTTATCGAGTAAATATTGAGATTTTAGATCTTACTTTATATCATTATATTCCATGATTTAAGGAGTTTTTAAGTTTTAAAAATGATCTTAGTATCAACATGGCTAAAAGAAACATATATTTTTGCAACCTTTTTATCGAGTTCTCAGTGTTTTTTTTTTTTTTTTAATTTTTTAAAAGTGTCTTCAATGTTTAAATCTTTACAAAAATTCTTCATGTATTTGTTTTCCTCGAATTAATTCCAAATATGGACTGATGTTAATTCAAATTTTCAATCCTTGGTCATGATTGATAGGTTATCAATCCATATGTAAAAAGTAGCTTGTTTATCTATGCAAAAAGTAATGAAATAGCTGATTGGTATCCTCTCTTTATACTGCCCATAAAGAGAGCCAATTTTTTGTGTTTCATGTCCTTTGATTCTACTGAAGATGGAGGAGTTGATGCTAAATTTCCTATCAAACGTTTTAGTGAAGTGGAATTAGTAAATTATGGGCTATCTTGACATCGGTTATATTGAGGCTCATAAAAAACAATACTCTAACACTGCAATTGAAATTTTAGCGTATAATGAAATTAAATAAAAAGGTGTTGTAACTGATGTTGAGGAGAATTAAAGTACTAACGAGAATGGAGGAAGGTGGACTTGTGGATTTCATGCAAAAATTAATGAATGAGTTAATTTAGAGAGAAGTTTAAATGCAATGCAGCTATTAAAGAATTCTGATATTGTTAGTATTTCTTGTATTTCAGCAACATTTTGTTTGATCTGTCCAATGCGTTTCCAAGAGTAACAACTATAATGATTCTTAGGCAATAGGGCTAGTCTCTTCCATATTCCATCTTGTTTTGCCTCCCAAATAGTGTAGAAGAATCAACTTTTGGTTGGTTGGAGTTTGTGGAGATAAAATTGCCCCATTATAGTTTCTTGCTCACCATTATTATTCCTATGTTTCTTTTTTGATATAGACATGTCCCAAGCGAGAGGGAGTTTGTTGCATTCTCCCAAAACAAGATGCAAAGAAGACTTGTGAGGCCAAATCCGAGCTCGGTTGGTCTGAAAAGTTATTGGAGAGTAGGCTAAGTGAAAGAATATGCTAGAGCCACTAGAATCTTATGAATCATGCATGACACACTTTCTATATCTTATCCATCTACAAGGTAAACTACTTAGCTTACAACATAGCATGTTCACCATCACATTGGCTGGGTGGTGCATTCATTAGCCCGAGAGGCATATGACCCTTTAATTAGAATGTCCCATATCTTGTACCATGCGGAGTGCCTTTGAAAAGTTGATATAACTTTTAGCCAAAAGATTCATTCTTTATTTATAAAGTATCATTCTAAGGGTGCATAACATCTTTGAGTAAAGCAGAGAAGGTCGGTCTTTGTATAGAAACTCTTTGAGCCATGTTCATCGCCCCTGTTATTTTTTTTTTAGGCATGGTGGTGTCTGGACCTTTGGCCTGACTAGTCCACCATGGGGTTACCCCGCCTGCCCCAAGACCCTACCTAGGAGACAACAGGATCAAATGGCGGGGGCAAGACTCGAACTTCTGACACTTTGGGAGCACAGACTCGACTTGACCGCCACGCCATCGCCCCCGGGGGCATTCATCGCCCCTGTTATTAATGCTCACCATTATTTCATTTCATTCTTCAAATAGAATGTAGTGATGGAAGGCTTGACGTTGCTGCCCTAGGGTCATTGCATGCCGACTTGTGTCAATCTCTTAAAAGCAAAGGAAAGCCTTGAGATGTAGGTTTTTCTTCATCATGATGGCATGCTTCATGGATCATTTTGGTTTCATAACAAATCCATGTCCATTTTGAATCTGATTGAGGAAACACCCAAAAGGTTCTCATGGAAACAATTTTGTGAACCTAAATTGAGTAGATATATTCTTGGTAAAAAGCAAACTAGTGTAAATGAGAAGATTATTTCATGCCAACCTATTCCATGTAAATGGGAAGATTTTTGCACAAACTAGTGTAATATTCCCATAAAAAGATGTCAATCTGTTCTCTGCATTAGTGCTTGAAGCTATTACCCATGTCAATCTGTATGCTGACTATATTATCCATTTAAATTTGTGAAGGCTATGTTGCTTTATTATTGTTGATGATCTTCATGTGTAATTTTTGGTGATGTGATAATTTCTCTAGCTGCCAGTATTTGATTTTTTTTTTCTTCCTTAATCAACCTTCTGTATTTCAACTTTTATAAGATAGAGATACTGAATTGTTGATTGGATACAGAGTCCCCAATTGTCCAATTTGACTTGCAAGCAATAAATGTGGCTTCAAGATATCAAATTTAACACATTTAAAATGCTTATTATTACTCTTCATTTTTCTGCTTACTTTCATCAGATGCCTGATTCAGAAAGAGGCTACACTTCTTCCTCAAGGAATGGCAGTGCTTCAAAGAGGGTTATGGTCTCAAGCAGCCGGCCAAGCTCCTCTGGTGAACCTGGTGAAAGTCGATCAAGTCGATTGCCGTTGGGCAGTGGCCGTCTGTCTACAACTCAAAGAGTCCAACCTGGTTCTGACTCAAAATCATCATCTTTCCTTCGCAGTGCATCTGGTACAAGAGGCACTCGTGATGATCCTCTTCGAAGCTTTGAGCTCCTCTCCATTGGCACGGAAAAGAGGAAGTAAAGCAATGCTCTGCCTTAATTGGTAACAAGGACACTTCGTCAATGGTAAATCCATTTTGTTCTAATTCTATTGCTTCTGAGCGTTTTCTATACAATCTGTATGTGCTGAGTATATTCCTTTCTGCTGAGTTTTCTTCATCCAAAACAGAGCTCTAGTCAATGTTGCACTCGTAAGAGAACACACTTCTCTCCGCCCATGTTGTATGGGTACTCGGGCTAGTTCATTAATTGTGTCAATTCTTATCTGTATTGCATTTGTAACTATGCGTACCTGTTGACTTACACACAAGCTTATGGTCTTGGCAGCCCTTGATTGATGTCCAAAAACAATAATTTTCATTAGTAATTTGGGGCTTTTGGTTCGTCTTCTGACCATCTCTGTTTGCAATAATGGAGAAGGGTTTTCACGTTCACCCTACCTTTTGCATGCAAACCACATAGGGTTCGTCCTTATTGCCCTTCTTATGCATTTTTTATTTTAGTGCATCTGAAGAAAACAAGTAAACACGGAAAGTAAACTTCAATAGGGATTTCCTTGAATTAGTCCATTGTCTATTCTTTTAATACGCAAGATATAGCTGTAACATTCACAACTTAAAGTCACCGAGTGGTAGACGGTAAATTCAATATAAAGGAAAATGCTTTGAAGGTTCAGAAATGAACTCAGAAATAGTAATTAAAACACTGTTGAACCCTACTTAATATCGGGCTAAATCTATTGAGCAATTTCGTGATGATTTACGTGACAATGGTTTTTAATTTTATTGCTGCCTGAGTTCATTCTTTATTCTCCCTCTAGTGGCGTTGCCCGCATAATGTTCTTTCAATACCCAAGACGAAATAAATTCCAGTAAGCACTGCTAAATTCTATAGAATTGATTTGCAAGTATGTGTTACCTAACCCAGTTAAAGTCTGATTAAAAAAGTAAGGAAGTGTGAACTTAATAGCTTCTTATTCAACTTAATCTAATGACTTTGGGTTGAATTGAGCCAAATTAGTCTATTTATTCAAGTATTTCAAATTCTTACGTCCAATTGATCTTCAGATTGTAAATATTGATGTATAAATCGTATTCTGCAGTTAGGATACTTATGATAAGGGGTTTCTTTTTTTTTTTTACTTTAGTTATGACATTTCAAGCAATTTGGTTACAGTGAATGACTAGTAATAAAGGATAAAACTTAATTCACAACTGTGGATTTATGACTTTTGCTGATTGATGTTAAACGTTTGGATGGTAAGAAGAAAGTTAAACTAGCAAAACAAATTTATGCACGCGTAAGGCAACGATTTGAGAGGGAGATCGAGGACTATACATCCAAGGCAAAACGAAGGAAGATGGCAAGTTGTTTTTAAACCTGGTGATTAGGTGTGGGTGCCAAGTTGTTTTTAAACCTGGTGATTAGGTGTGGGTGCTTATGCGAAATGAAATATTTTCAACACAGGAAATCTAAATTGCACTCCAAAGGAGTTGGTAAATTCAAGTTCTTGGGGGATCAATGACAATCCCTACAAAATTGGTCTCCTTGGAACTAAGTATAACTTTAGTATATGAAATCAATACAGAAAAGAACTTGAAGATCATTTTGAAACAAAGAATAGAAACTTGACTCAAATCAAACTTGTTGATTCGAGCTGAAGTTATATGTGATGAGAGTACCAAGATGACAATTCTAAGTCTTACATGATCAAAATCAAGTGGAGAGGACTTGACTATGAATGAAGGCTTAAGGACAAGACGAAGGCTCAAAAACAAACTTAAGATACAACTTGAATTTAATTTAGAAAAAATTAAAGAAAATGTCAAGAAAATAAATTAATTAACAAAAATATATTTCAATTTTTTTTATAAAATATCGATTATAATGTAAAACTTAAAATATATCAGATATTTTATCATTATAGAGCTTCTTCTGATTTTTTTTCTTTACTGTCTTCTTTTTTTTCCTTTGATGGTCTCCTCTCGCTTCCATTTCTTCTTTTTTAGAGCTTCTTTTCTCGACTTTTTTTATAGAGCTTCTTCGTTTCCTTTTTTGAACAGCTTGCCACCGATTATTCGACTCTGTGAACCACGATGGATTGTCACCAATCGCGTCGGTCCTTTATGCCCTGGTGATTCTGTTGTGTTAAGGTGATGGGAACTGGTTTATTAATTTCAGTGCCTTTGATTATCTACTGGTTACTCAAGATTGTGCGATTTGTGCATTTGAGCTACGCGACAACAGACCAAGTAAGGGTGTGCAACAAACAGGCAACTATTATATCGCTATGACGGTGCGATTTGTGCATTTGAGCTACGACATTACTCAAGATGGTGCGATTTGTGCATTTGAGTTGCGGTGGTGCCACAACAGAGTGTAAGCAAGGGCGTGACAACAAACGAGTAGCAAGCACGTAAGCCTCGACAGAATATCGTAGACGGCTCTAACAGGAAAACCTAGATGCGACGATGCATTCAACTAAAATTGGAACAGGTTGCTATGAGCAATCAGATTTTGAGGTGAAGAGCAACCAAATTTTGAGACGAGAAACATCTAAAATTGGAACAGGTTACTGCGAGCAACTAGATTTTGAGGCGGAGCAATAGAGTACGAAAGGAAACCAGAATGAAAGGAAAAAAATTGGGGAAAAGTTTTGGCTAGCAATAGCGGGGACAAAGGGCAAGTAGAGGCAATAGCGATCAACAGATTGATCTGCGAATGGAAGAAGAACGAAAACAATAGGGCAACGATTCAATGAGAAGAGGAAGCATGCAAGGTCAAGGGAAAAAAACAGTGAGGAGATTAGTGGCTAAGCAATGGGGAGTGACAACAGTGCAGCAGGGACAATGTCAGTGTTTGTGCCGACCACCAAAAAACCAGAGAGAAGAAAAAAAATAGTGGTTGTTTAGTATACCTAATTTTTTTATTGTATAGTAAAAATATACTGAAGTTTTACCAATATATATGTTTAGTATACTTTTTTTATTGTATATCCAATAGTATACCGACGTTATACCACATTATCAATATATATGTTCAATATACCTAAGTTTTTGTTGTATACCAATATATATGTTCAACATACCTAATTTTTTTTATTGTATACTAACAGTATATTGATGTTATACCAATATATGTACCTAATTTTTCCATTTTATACCAATAGTACTGTAATACCCTATAATCTCGTACCAAATAAAATATTCAAAAATCAGCTCAATTGGCCAAAATTAGGGTTTTATTTGCCTAATACCCTTCAGTGGAGTCTGGTTTAGCTTCATTGCAATATTACAAAAAACCAAACAGCTTAAAGAACCCCTCATCTTCAATGTTCTTCCATAGAAAAAAATCGATAACCTATTTATTTAGAAGAGGCTTTTTTTTTTGTTTGACATGCGTTTCTATTGGTAATGACGATAAAGTTTAATATTTAAAGAGCCTTTCTATCTTATTTGACTACCCAACGCAGTTCTAGACCCTAAAAAATCGTTACTTTGTGCTTTTAATTGGGCTAATCGTGTTTTTAGCTAGCCAGCTACAAATTAAAATGAATGTAGTCTACGTTCCTCTCTTTATATCATTGTAAATGAACAAACAACCTATGCTTCTCTATATTTGACTGTAAAGAAGGGACCAATGGCTCAATTACAACTAATTTCTTTCACTTGC
>JAJIYU010006856.1:0-20007 GCA_030144865.1 Tinospora cordifolia | reverse complement strand
AAAAATATTTATTTTTAAACCCTTATATTCTATGCTTATTTGTAAAAAGGTCCTTAAATTTTTTTTTATTTATTAAAAACTCCCTCCCAACGCCCAGACCAGCGCCTAGGCGCTGGGAGGAATTGGACGCCTAGGCGGCGCCTTGACAACACTGCTTCAAATTATCACTTTTTATATGTTATTATTAATTTACTTAATCAGTGTCATATTTCAACACTTGTTCAAAGAATTATCATGTTGGTGCTGCATTAACACTCCCCCCTAACACCAACTTTCTTCCTTTGTGTCATCTTGAGTCGATAAAAAATTCTGGAACTTCCCAAAGCTTAATTTTTTTTTTGTGAACAAGCCTACAATTTGTTCGTTGGTCTTGATTGATCACATTTCAACATAGCCTTGTCAAACTTTCACTCAAATTAAAAATGATAATGAACCTCCACATGTACGAGTCCTACATAAGAAACCAGGTTTTATGGCAAATTAAAACCAGGACTCCACATGTACGAGTCCTCCAAATTAAAAATGATAATGAACCTCCACATGTACGAGTCCTACATAAGAAACCAGGTTTTATGGCAACCCAACTGCCAACTAGTTATCACAATATAATGGAACAGCATAATCCATTTCTATATGCAACTTACTCATCAATTGTGTCAATCATGACATCTCTTCAGCTATGTCCTCTGCTTTGGTTTTAGACATGCAAACGGTTAGGTATGTTTGCTACACGATAAAATGGTTCCAAAACCATGCTTAAACATGTAGAAAGTTATGGACCTTGTGTCATAATCTATAGAATAGTCCACATAACAACAATTGTTGTCATAATCTATAGAATAGTCAACATCACAACAATTGTCCAATGAGAAATCCTCATGTTTCTCATACAAAAAACCAAAAACCGCAGTCAATTGCACTCTTCACACACTGCAATGCTCATCAAATAACATCCAAGTGAAACTTTTTGTGATTTTGCATTTATTGGTTAATCACACCAATTATACACAAAATGATAGATTGAGATAATGTTAGGTAGATTGGAGTACCAACCAAATGTCAATATATTGATGCATCTTCCAAGTCTTTCCCTTATGTGAACACATATTGGCATTTGGCTCCATCAGCATTTGGCTCCATCAGCATGCAAATTGGCTATCATATTCTTGTTCATCTTCAAAGCTATGATTTTGGAATTGATACATCTGCTCCACTAAATGTAGCATCTACTAGTTTTTGATACACGCCAGTTTGCCAAGGCTTCCACACAAATTTTATCTCCATTAATTGAGCATTCAGCTTCATTTCAAGTTATTTGGACTTGGATTGTCTCATCCTCCATGTCTTCTTAGAAGTTTTTAGAATCAAGTAGATCCTCTTTGTCAAAGAACTGCCACGAAGAGACTTCATTAACACGACACTTCACAATGTGTAACACTTTCCAATTGAGGCATCACAACATTTCCACCCTTTCCCTTGGTTGTCATTTCCAACAAAAACACTTTTGACTGCTTTCTTATTGGGTCAAAACAGTCCACCCTTTCCTTTGGTTATCATTTCCAACAAAAACACTTTTGACTGCTTTGTTATCAGACTTGTCATATAGATGTGCCGAAATAAATAAATAGCATATATTTAGTAGACAAAGCCCGTTTCTGACATTAATTGACAGTAAGCACTGGGAAGCATCTTTAACATGAGCACCAGGGCCAAACATATATTCAACTCAGCACAGAGCCTTATTCCAATTACATGGATCAGTTAATTAATCTACTTCCTACCCTCTGTTATTAAGGGGCTAGTCTATAGTTACTTCATTAATGTTATTCTAGGTCTGCTTTGTTAAGTAAATGTTATTTAAAGTCCATATCTTCCTCTATCATTATTATCAAGTCTCACTATGTCACTCAACTCAAGTGGTTCATTTGATAGTCAAATATCCTAATTGGTACCCACTCATTGTATCTCAAATTGATAATACTCCTACCACTTATCCAATTACTTTATTTGTCACTTTATCTTTTCATGTTTTACTGGATTTAAAATACGGATAAATTAAGCATCTACTGACTAGAAATAAATTTCATCCAATTCAATCTTTATAACAATATGGATTCCAACGTTAAGTAGATCCACAACAAAATAGATTGACTATACCAGAGTGATAAACCACAAAACTAGGAAAAAGCTGAGTGAAACTATTTCTTAACACCCGTACAACTATACTTTCCAAACATGTTCAACAATAAATCTATGCATAAGAAAATGGCTTTACCAAGTAATCAAAACAAACAATCACAATACTTGGAAAAAGTTAAGTGCTTGGTTTGTCACCAAGTGTGAAACTACTGTACTTCCCAAACAATATTATATGAGATATCATGTCATCATAGTTATAGTTCGACTCAGAAAAACGTTAGAGATTAGCATTAATGATGCTAAAGCTAACAGAATAGACATGCTTGAGATATATGCAAGGAGGAATGAGATCATTACTTGGTATTCAGGATCTTTTGCTCCAAAAACTGACTAGCATAATAGTTAGCATAAAATATAATTGAGATTTTTGCTAAAGAAAAAAAATAGAGAAGCTGAATGTAAGAGTAGGAAAGACAGCCTCCAGATAAAGGCAACTTACGTTTCCCTTGCTATAACTTTCGAACCAATTGCAGCTTGTATAACAATCTCAAACATTTGTCTGGAAATAACAAGAAAAAAAAATATGCACTTAGAGAAACTAGTCAATGTTATGAAATTTAATTAAAAATAAATAAATAAATAAAACAGCAAACAGTCAAAACCTGTCAATAAATTTCTTCAGTTTTTCAACCAGCTCACGGCCAACTCGTTGAGCCTTCAGATTGTGAACAATTGTTGCCATAGCATCAACAGGTTGGCCATTCAGCAGGATGTCAAGTTTTACCAAATCAGATGCTTGATACCTGTCAACCACAACCATTCAGAGAGTAAAGCTAAACAACAATTTTTTCAGAGTTAAACAGTAAGCCAATCAGAAACCATAACCACGTGGATTTGCAATGAGACAAGGATGCTTACATCAGTTCAAAAATTATGGAAATGTCTCCACATTACAAATCCATTAGTCTATAGAAAGTTTCATAATCCTGTGACCCACAATAGACACTGTACGTGAAACAATTGAGTCGTCAATACAACAGATAAAGTCTGAATTATGGTATATCTTGTTATGAATACCATACTCTGCAACTATTAATTATTACAGCCCTCCACAACTATGCATCCTACAGTATTAAAATCAAACACAATAGTTTCAATAATCTAAGCAGGTAGCAGGTAGTCAATGCTGACATTTGACTGTTTGCTACACAAATATCTCTCTTCAAAGATAGTATGGAAAAGTTGTTGTGAAATAGATATAGCTCTCTAACTGGCATTAGATGAAAGAAAATTTGAGTAGAGAAATTGTTAAGAAATTCAAATAAAACTACTGAACAATTAAAAGATAGCCTCCAAAAGATATATCGCTGATAAATCAAATCAAGACGAGATGAATCTGCCTGCTGAATATTGTCCTTGTTATGTAAGAATAACAGAAGCAAAACATGCAGCATGAGTCATCCAGACCATTGTGATGATACAATTCAACTTAGTGATGATGACATGTGACCCATAGACCAACGAAAAACTAATGCCAGTGGCAAGTCCCAACCCAAGATAAGTTACATCAGGCAGGTAACCTTTAGACAACCCTTTCTAACCTAATTCTAATTTGAGATCAATTCGATGCAGCAATTAAGAACATTAATCTGCCAAAATCTGAAGACTAAGACCAACTTGCACTCAATGTATCAGAAACGAGAAAGAGAGAGAGAGAGAGAGAGAGAGAGAGAGAGAGAGAGAGAGCATACTCGGCATCCTCATAATCAAATGAAGCATAGCCAGATGTTATACTCTTCAACTCATTGTAGAAATCCACAACAATTTCCCTTAGAGGCAACCGATACTTCATAAAGGCCCGTTGACTGCAAAATGAAACTCAGATAATAATCAATTGACTAACAAAACTTGTAACTGTAAAAGGGAAAATGGACACTCTGGTCAACACTGTTTCAAGCCATAAACAAATGATTGCAGATAAACATGGAAGGAATCATTAATTTACAGCGAATAATTGTAAAAAAAATTAATAATAAATGAATTTATTAGGCCAAAATAACAGAAGTGTAACAGTCAATAGTATAGAATGAATAAAGTGAAGTTATATAATTGACCTAATATTCTTGGAAAAATACTTTGGTATCATATAATATTTAACTATAGTATCAAAATAGTACTTTAGCTTCCACTATTCTCCAATAGTGATTATATACATGTGTGAGCGTGTGCAACAGTTGAAAGTAATATTTGGATGCATGAAGCAGAGCAACTCTGTTTCTCTTAGTGTAGAATTACCTATCAATAAATGAGTACTCAAGCTGCTCCCCTCTTCTCTCAGAACACAGGGTAATAACTGGCCCCACATACCTTCAAAGTATATAATAGTGAGTTGACAGGAAAATCTTTTCTGATATAGTATTAACTGTGCAAATGGAAAGGGCATCGGAGAGCTTACTCACTAGGAATAATAATGGTAGCAATTATTGTTGGCTCCCAACATGCTGTCACACGTTTTCCAGGATTTGAAGCAAGTGCAGCAGGGTTCTGAACTTGGGCTTTGCTAAACAAGGGAATATCACATGTTATCATGAAGCCAATGTCAAGTCAATGAAAATGAAGATAGAAAGCTACAACCAACAGCATACCTTCCATCTGAATATTCAAAGATATAAGGTACAGTTGGAACAGTAGAAATGACATGAGCCCCATACTCCTACATCCACAAAATTAACAATGAGATCAATATGAAGAAACAGCTCAAGATAATCTGAACTTGTGAATGAATTTTTCTTTTCTCAAAAAGCAAAAAACAGTCAGACAATCTTTTACAATCAAAAAAACAATAGTTTTTCTTATTTGTTACATTCATCAACTGTATGGCATTTAACACTGAAGTGAAAATTTCATGAAAAAAAAAATTAAAGATAACAGCATCACAAATGATATGGTCTGTAAATTTGGTACATGTCCACAACTATATGCACCACTTTAACATCAAAAAACCAGCTCCAATTTTAAATTTGACTGGGTAATTGCAAACATGTAGTGATAAGAATTTCCCTGTATACATGCTAGGTTGTTCTTTATCGTTCGTAGTCTCAATGCTTGTGCAGTTCCACCAGTCACTTTCCTAATAATCATATGACACTAGCTTCACCACAAATCTTTGTAAAGCACAGAAAGAAACGAATCCATACTTGCTCAAGCCGCTGATGAAATACATCCATGTGAAGTAGACCTAAAAAACCACACCTGTAAAGGACACCCAAATAAATGAATCAGATCTACATCAATAAAATCTAAAATTTCATAAAAGGAAAACATAGTAAATCGAAGCCAAAAAAAAGGCCTCTAAAAATAATATAGAAAGGAAACAATAGAGATTAATATCTACACCTGAAACCCAGACCAAGTGCAGTACTACTCTCTTTAGTAACAGAAACACTGGCATCATTGCAAGTCAGTCTTTCTATAGCATGGTTGAGTGCCTCAAAATCAGATCCATCGGCAGGATAAAGACCAGAAAAAACCATATGCTTTGCTGGTTTGAAACCTGCAATATCCAACTTCATCATAAAGAAAGGAATTGGCTGAACGATTGTACCTTGTCTGAAGCACAGTCAGGCAAATACTCCAGCTCAAATTTCACAACAAAAGTATAAAATTACACATGAAGTAGAAAACCAGGTCATGTGGAAGTAAACAAAGCTTCAAGTTCAAATAAAAAAGGGTTATTAACTAGAATAACTATGATTACATGCAACAATCACATAAGTTGTAAAGCATCAACAACAAAAACAACTTTGTTTGATGATAATAATAAACGCTCCAGTAGACAGAAAACACATAGATAAAATACCTGGAAGAGGCTCTACAGTGCTTTTGGCATGATAAAGTGTATCACCAACACGTGCTTCTTTGGTCGAACGCATACCAGTAACTACATACCCCACTTGACCAGTCAAAAGCAAACCAGTAGGCATGAGTTCAGGATGCATAATCCCAATATCCAGAGCTTCGTAAGCTTGCCCAGTTGCCGCAGATGAAATTTTATCTCCCTTGTGCAGTGAGCCATCTACCACTGCAACATGGCAAATTACTCCTTTATATTCATCATAATAAGAATCCAACAAAAGCATTCGTAGCGGTGAATTGCTCTTCCCAGGTGGAGGAGGTATCTGTTCTATAACAGCAGGAAGAATGTGCTCAAGGCCCTGACCAGTTTTAGCAGAAGTTAGAAGAACATCATTAGGATCAAGATCAAACATGGATTTCAGCTGGGCCTTAACACGTTCCGGATCTGCAGTTGGCTGATCAATTTTATTTATCACAGGAATTATTGTCAGATTAGATTCAAATGCAAGATAGAAGTTGGCAACTGTCTGCGCTTGAACCCCTTGGGCAGCATCAACAACCAAAAGGGCACCTTGGCAAGCAGCAAGAGACCTTGATACTTCATAGCTGAAGTCAACATGACCAGGTGTATCAATTA
The DNA here is from genome assembly GCA_030144865.1 of Tinospora cordifolia. Taxonomy (NCBI): domain Eukaryota; kingdom Viridiplantae; phylum Streptophyta; class Magnoliopsida; order Ranunculales; family Menispermaceae; genus Tinospora; species Tinospora cordifolia. The sequence goes on along the minus strand of JAJIYU010006856.1, from coordinate 13,376 downwards.
AATTTAGTAAATAATTTGATGAGCTTCCGGTATCGGGAGCATCAGAACAATTGAAGCAGTACTTGTGAAACATAGTGGCAGTCTGAGCTTTGACAGTTATACCTCTATCTCTCTCTACCTATTTAAGAAGAAGATAACATTTAAATAAGGACATGAGAGGAGATGAAACATTGGAAACACAATATCTCAAGATTTCTCCAAAAAAAAACAGAAAAAAAAAAAAAGAAAAAGCCCTCTATCCACCTAAGACTTTCGAGTTTATTTCTTCTATCTACTTTCGTTAAGGGTGTGGAACTAGCAATTAACATATGCCACCACGGGATGCTAACAATTGTTCGAAAAGATTCTATACAAAAGCAAGGTATTAATGGAAGTGGCAGAAGGGTAGCTTTGATCAAGAATAATGTTTGATTGTTCACACATTATTCGACTTTTCTTTATTTGCTGAGATTCATTCCGATGAAAATAGCTACTGAATTAAATGCCATGGATGAAACTTCTTAAGATTCACTCGGTGGATTTAAAATAATAAAAATAACAATGAGCGCATTATACAAATCGACGCTAGTTCCAGGCTCGCTTCATCCACCACGCGATTGTCACATCAAAGGCAACAAAAAAACAAAATCGAACCTGCAATTTATCAAGGTACTGCGGCTGACCATGACCTCGCTTGATCGTTCCAGTGAGCTCCAAAAGCCTATCGGCGAGCGTCGACTTTCCGTGATCGACATGCGCGATAATCGAGAAATTTCGTATTCTTTCGGGTGGATACTGGTTCAAATCGACGCTAATTTCTCTACCGTTTTGCCGATGATGAGAACAGAAAGTGCGCTGATACCTACCAGAAGAACAGCGCCAGTGCCATTCGAGCAAAGAAGGAAAGAAGCTCCTGGATTGCTTTAGGGTGTTTGAAACCCTTCGGAGATAACTCATTTGCAGAACAAATCAACGAGATTGAAACCTGCGGACTCCGCGTGATAGCATTCTCTGATGAAAGGAACCCAGACGCTTGGCGAAGGGTTCAGAGCTAAGTTAATGGAAAGACGCAGCCTTTTTGTTTGCTTCGACCACGGAGGCTTCAGGATTCAGGGGTTAATGAATGGGACTCGCCCAAAAGGAGACAGTTTTTAAGAAAACAATTTTTTCGTGGGTTTTTTTTTTCAAAATTAGTTATTTTTAAAATTTGCATTAAAAAAAGAAATTATTTATTATTATAAATTAGAAATAATTAAAATTATAAATAATTAAAAAAAATTATTTATTATAAATAATTATTTTAAATGTCTTTGTAATCACTACCATTTAGTATTTTATAACTCCTTTATATTTAAAATTTTACAACCCTTAAATCTTATTATGTTCAAATTTAAATATTATAATTATAACTTATGTCACCCCCTCATTCTTAAAAATTATATAAAGGGGTGTTTAAATTGTAAAGTTTATACTACAGTTGAAATTCAACTTCTTATCAAAAAAATAAAAAGCTCTCCTTCATTTTCTATTCTTTCTAGTTCTCTTCTTTTTTTTTTGATCTTCTAATAGTTTTCTTTTATTTTATAACACGTTATCAGCAAGATTACACTGTTAATGAAAATATCTTGAATATCAAACAAACAAGAGCTTCGAAGGCGAAAACTTAAAAGTATATTTTTAATTTATGAGATTGATTTTTCTATTATTATTTGAATGATGCATATCTTTTATATATATATGTATGATTTAATATAAATTATGTATAATATTTTTGACCAAGAAAGTATGTTTTGTAGTTGCGTCTTATATGATCTTCTACATCAGAAATCAAAAGTCAAAATATGACAAATGAATAATTAATTTGATATATAATAAATTACTTATGTTTTATTTTTTATTTTTATAATATAAATAGTACTACAAGTTTGAGTTGATAGTCGGTAAGTTTTCTTCCGAGTAAAGTTAAACATTGAAAAGGAGATGGGTTATCCCATTCTAGGAGGTCGGTTATTTAAGAAGACTCTGTCTCATCCCTCTTTCCTGGAGGTTGTCCTACCAACTTATACAAATAGTACATTTTGAAAAGAAAAATCAAGACGTGAACATTTGAAAATAAAATATTATTCTTAGTGTTATTAACATTTGTACTTTATTTCTTATTATAATTCTATTACAGTTATATATGTATGTTCATTTATAAATTATATATAGAGGTTAAAAGTATAGATGTTTAATATTATGAAATATGATAAATATACATTTATCTCATTAATATTATAAAAAAGGAATCATTCTTGTAAATATAAGTATAAAACTATAAATTTTGATGCATGAGCAAAATAAAAATTATCTTGATAAAAAAAATTATTCTCGTCTAAATTGTATTACACATTCCTTAAAGTGAATGTTGATTTGTTAATAATTATTAATATAAACGTGAATATAATTGCTATAATATTAAAAAACATTACAGTGATTGAAATGAGAATAATTTCTCTGACAATACTTCTCATACCATAATGATCATTGTTTTCAAATAATTAATATTATGTTATAAGGCATAAAGAGATTGTGAATTAAATGAGATTATTTCTCTAAATTAAAAAATAATTCTAAAATGATATTTTTATCTAAATTAAAGTTATGATTTTCATTATTTATTTTTATTAAGTCTATTTAGCTTGATATAATATTTTGTTTATATCTCAAGCTACATGAGAAAACTATGTATATGATTAAATTTTATATATATATATATATATTTGAATCAAAGACCAATGTGTAACATCTCAAAAAATTCATATGAAATTTAAATTTTTATTTAGAAAACTATACAAAATTAACGAATGAAAATTTTGGCAAGTCATAGTTTACCCAAATGAGGAATAAAAATTAATTTAGTGAATTTTTGGAAGAAAACATATGAATGTAACGTATATTATGGGATATCATAGCAAAAAATATAAGGATATGTGCAATTTTTTATGAAAACAAAATTAGAAAGTCAATTAGGATCAAGATTTGGCAAAAATCCGAAAAGAAAGCAAGAAATTCGACTGAAAAATAAAAAAAATAAACTTAATACACATCCAACGGTCCACAATTAATCTGCCAAATCGAACGAACGAGATTAAAGTGTGCACCAACGCACGAGCTCACTGAATCATCAAGATCAAACGACCACGATCGAATCCATCAAATCCAACGCCTCACAACACAGGTGCAAAAACAAAATCACGAAATCGAACACTGCACTCAAGGATGATCGTGCGGCCATAATCGATTTTGTTGATCGCGAACTAAGATCCGCACACCGTGATCGAGGATCATCTGACGGTCCAGATCAAAGTCGCGTTAGTTAATCGCAAACTGTGCTGCGTTTGAGGAAGATCCAACGGTCCGATCGAAGACGTTTTTTGGATTGATCGCAAACTATTGATGCGCTCGAGAAAATCCAACGGCTAAGAATCAAAGGCTTCGATTTTTGTTGATCGATCCGAGATTAATCCGATGACCGAGATTAAAGCCGAAATTAAAAACTAAAATTATGAAAATTCAAAAAAAAGGTTTCTAAATCTGAAACTTATTTCTAAAATTCGAAAAAATTCAAAAAATACTCATTTTACTCTAAAAATTAGAAAGTATGAAATTAAGGAGAATTATGGTGTTTTATTCAAAGAAAAACTTAAAACTTTCTATTTTCTCCATTTGAAAACCTATATAAACCCCGAACAGGCTCTTAATTTCTTTATTCTAAAGATAAGAGTTGAAATTGTCTTTTGTTTTCTAAGTCTTCTTCTTGGCACCTCTTCCCATCTTCCCTTCTTGTGTGTATGAGAAGTTCTTCTCTCGAATTGGGAAATTAAGTTGGGCGATCTTCATTGGCACTAGTACGTGGTGAAAATTGATGCCAAAATTTCGGAAGGAAGCGTCACAGGGTGGAAGTGATTTCTAGAACACCCTTCTATTCTTATTTAAATTCATGGCATGCTCATTGTTTGTATATTTTTCACTGAATTCAAAGATTTTCAATTTTAGTTCTAGAATTTTAAATGTTTATTTCAATATTTCAGTTTTGATTCATGTTTGAGCAATCATATCATCTATGTCATGTTAATATCATGCTTAAGCTTTTAAATTAAAGTATGATGCACACTTTATGAGTGTATCATGAATTGATTATGTATATTCTGAATTTTAGTTTGATTTCATATTCTGAAGTTTATTTTATGAGATCATGATATGAGAATTAATCTAAGACGATAGAGATAATAACCACGTACCATCATAGTGGTCAAGGTGACACTATGGATGTTCTTTTCATATGAGTTAGGTCATATGATTTTCAGACCTAAGTACTTGAGGGTCGTGTACCACATTACCTGGTGGGTCACCATGTGTAACGGGTTGATGCCAATACGTGCCACTAACGGGTTGATCCCAAGTAAGCCCTGTTTACTTAGTTAAGAACATCAAGGGATTAAATGCCCTTTTGGTCTGAGACTCGACTTGAACAAATTGTTGTTTGAAACACCTAATGATTACAAGTGTTTAAATTATGATTATGTTATGAGTTTGAATATGAAAGATGGTTGTTCAAAAATGATCCACTAGGCTATGTGTTCACTCCTTCCTTTCTTATTTTTCAGGAACATGAACCCATGAAACAGTTGAATATAGATAGTCCTTAGAAAGTTTCTACAGTATTATAATTTTTTAGAATTTTTAGGGCATGTTGCCCAAAGTTTTTATATTTTTCTACTGAAAAGTATTTTGAAGTCTTCTGCTGTAACTATTAGTTCTTTTTGAAAAGTTTAGTACTTTCAATTTCCATTATGAATAAAATAGTTTGAATTTCTTTATCACTTTTAATTTTCTTGATTTTATTGAAAGTTCTGTATTCTTGAATTATATATAAAGGCACGAGATATTGAAAAAGAAAAAAATAAGTGTGTGTCACTTGTAAAGTAACATTGGCCCAACCCACCATTTTGTTAAGTCCATTGTCAAGAAAATGGTGGTTATGTACATTGCTTAAAGATACGAGGATTGGGGTGTTATACAATGCCTCGAAGGCCTTTAGGCTTTAAGACCCTTAAAATATTTAAAATTATTTCAATCATGTATGTTGACTGAATTTTCTTTTTAATAAATTTTGATTCATATAAATAAAAGAAAACTTTATGATTGAAATATATATAGCTTGAAGTTATACAGAAAAAAAAAGAAGAGAGATTTAATCAAAATCTTATTATTTTTATTTAAATGCAAAAATATTATGGTTGATTGCACTAATTGGATACAAAATATATTATGATATTTAATTTGGTATATTGAAATGACAAAACTTGAAAAAGAAAATTTATAACCTAAAGCTATATAACGAAATAAGTACTTTATAGCTCAAAGCCATTGAAAATAAAACTATAAAATTATTATAACTAGCCAGAAGCTATTGAAGTATTTTAAAATATCAAAGCTATGATGCTCTATTTATAACTAGATTGAGTTTTGTCCATGGACCTACATATATAATTATAGATTTCTAAATTAATCTTAATCTAATTAAGAAAGGGTCTAATGGTAATATAGCATCTAAAAAATTTTTATTTGGTCATTTTTTAAGTGAAAAAATTGATTATAAATTAATATTATCTTTGAACACATACATTTTATTTTATTATTTAATATTTTTATTCAACATTTATCTATTGTTTCAAATCAATTTTATAAATATTTCATGACAAACATTATTAAAAGATTCATCATAATTAAATTTGTATATGAAGTTATTATATTACCTGATCAATTAAATTTGAAGTTTATTTTGATCATACAATGAATCATGTAATATTTAAATATTAAAATGTCATAAAATAATATTAAAGAAAAATATTGTTTGACGTTGAATGTGATCCTAACAAAGCATTCAAATATTGATATGATAAAAAAATAATGATAAAAAATCACATTTTGATATATTTTATATGCATATGTCATAAATGAAATTATTTTATGAAATATAATTATGGTTATAGTTGTTGATAATATAATTATAACCGTTACTATTTTTCTGAAGTGGAATAATATTCTTATTGCAACACATGAAATTATATATTATAAAGTATTTGCATTATGTATCAAATAAATTGATATTATAAATTCTTTTGTATCAATGCATTCATAAAAAATATGCTAAAATTAGAAGAATTATTGATGGCTTCTAAAAAGAAACTACTACATTTACGAATGTGACATATTTGCAGTGATAAAGTAATGTCTTATACTTTACTAAAATTGCTCTCGAAGAACAATTTGTATATTGATAAATAACTGCTCTTCAAGAGCAACTTAAAAATTAGTAAATGAATATTCTCGAAGAACAATTGGTTTTTTCTCTTTGTTTATTACACTGACACATGAGGTCGATTAAAATATATTGTAATTGAGAGCAAAAAGTTCTTTGACACAAATATATTTATATTTTAACATGATTGACCAATTTCGTTTGGAACCTCAATATAATATTTCTATCATGTTTTGATTCAGTGAAACAATTTTTTTGTCATTAGAGGAAGGAAACCTAATTTTAAGATAATGATATATAAAATTGTTAATACAATTTGAAACTATGTGAACATGAATCTCAAATGAAAAGTTAAAAAACCAATTGGTAGTTCATAAGATCAGTCATATGCAAATAACTGATGCATAGGTTATTTGTAAAAGTTTGACACACTTGCAGTGTGATTGACCGGTCAAATCAAATGACACATATGCAAAATATTCCTAAAGAGGAATAAAATAATATTCTGCTTATATGTCTCATGAATTGAGAATTAAATATTCTATGGAATGGAATAAATTGGGGACGTGAGTATTCTGAGGCATAAATATCTCCTGAAGAGATATATATTGAAAAATCAAACATTCTTTAAAGATAATAGATTTGATATGAATGTCTAATAAAAAGACATAAAGATGCCTTGTATGTGAATTGTATCATAAATTCAATACATGTGGGAAATATTGAATGAATATGAATATTGCTCATGATATTAATGATATTTTAAAATGTTCATTAATATTCTGTAAAATGGGGATCTTACACTATAGATTGTGGAATAATGTTGACATTAAATTGAGCTAGTGGCTCAATGGTAGCGGATGAGGAAAGAAATAAGTACTTGAGCCCTAGGTCTTAGGTTTGAATCTCCGCGGAGGCGAAATAAAACCCCAGGGGGCATGGGATAGTACCTTGTGAGTGACACGCCATGACGTGGGCCCTACGAGGTAGGTAAGAGTCCCGGTAGGTGTTACAAACTCATTGAGGAATGATAAATATTTTTATCCCAACACTAGACAGTGTACGATGTGTTGAATACAAATGAATAATCTATGAAATTTTCAAAGAAAATTAGATACATGAATGATGATATATATGAAAAATCTCATAATAATTAAAATCCTAGAAGGATTAAAATCCCTAATGGATTTAAAATGCATGTTTGAGGCAAATGCTTCAAAATATAAATTTTAGAATATTTAACATTATTGTGTATATTACTTGAATATTCGTATGCATATTTTAGAATCCTGTTGATTGCTATTAGTGATCATATTTATATGTCCATACTATAATTACGTTTATTAATTCGTGTTTTTTATGCATGTCCTTATTATTTACTACTTGAATAATATGACCATGTAGGAACTATTGAAGAAATAGAAAAGATATCAAATTTGAAGAAATTTGATATCAAAGATCTTGGAAAAACAAAATTCTATCTTAACCTGTAGATTGAGAATTTTTCAAAATGAGTTCTTGTCCATCACTAAGTTTATCATAAAGTTTTAGATAGACAAAACATCACTAAGTTCTCAAATGGTAATTAGATCATTTAAAGTTGACACAATTGCTTCATCTTCATGATAGAAAAAATTATTAGTCCTGAAGTACCAAATCTTATTACACATGATGTACTTATGCTCTTAACAAATTGTACAAGATTAGATATTGTTTTTTCTACCAAGTTACTTGTAAGATCTAACTCCCATCAGCTCAAAAATATTAGAATGACATTAAGCACACATTATGCTATCTTTGAGTTCAAATGATATGATTCTATATTTTCGAGAAAAGCAAAACAATACTAAAATTAACTCGAATGCAGATATTGAGTTCTTATCGGATCTTCATAAAATAAGGTCACAAAGGTGATCTATTTTCACTTATGTTGATATTGTAATATTATAATGATCCGTGAAGCAGATTTTTCAAATGACAATATATGAAACAAGTTATGATGAGATTCTTACAATCTATGAAATATATAGGTGAGATCTATGATCCAACATATTCAAGGATATTGTGGAAGCTCGTCTGTCAATATCATATGAAGAAAATGCAACATGTATTGCATGATTATAAAAAGGATATATCGAAAGTGACAAAACCAAATATATTTCACTAAGATTCTTCTTTACATATGAGCTTCAGAAGATGATAAAATTGATATTCAACAAATAAGATTGAGTGAAAATCTTGAAGACTTGTTTGTAAAAGTTCTATTAAGTACAAGATTTGGATGTGATGACTCAAGATATTTCAAGTATGACAACAAAAGAAAGTCTATACATGTCTTCATGAGGGGGAGAATAAAAAGAAGTTATTGATTAGTGCACTGTACTCTTTTTCCCTTAGCTAAGGTTTTGTCTCACTGGGTTTTCCTTACAAGGTTTTTAATGAGGCAGTCCTAACAATAGTATAAGACTCCAAAAGAACTTGTACTTTTTTCCTTCTAGATTTTTGTCCCACTGGGTTTTATCTAGTAATATTTTAATGAGACATATTCTTATATAAAAGACATTCAAAGGAGAAGTGTTATAAATAATTATCTTGAATGCTTTTGTAACCACTACCATTTGGTACTTTGTAACTCCTTTGTATTTAAAATTTTGTAACCTCTAAATCTCATTATGTCCAAATTTAAATATTGTAATTATGATTTATGTAACCCCCTCATTCCTAAAAACTATATAAAGGTTTGCTTACATTGTAAAGTTTGTACCAAGGTTGAAATTCAACCTCTTATCAAAAAAATGAAAAGCTCTCCTTCATTTTCTATTCTCTCTAGTTTTCTTCTTATTTTTTGATCTTCTAATAGTTTTCTTTTATTTTATAACATTTATAAAATTTTCAATTTTTTTTTTATTTTTGCCCAAGAAAAGGCTCGAATACTATATATTAATAGCTGCATAAAAATTATTTACATCCATACCAGATATCCAAATATGACAAACATATCCCAAAAACTAGAAGGGAAATTAGAAAGTGCAAAGCAAATTCCTTTACATGCAATCGCCATCAATGAGTTAGCTCTTGGAAAGGCCATACACACTACCAGTTTGATTCCTGCCTGATTATCCATATATTAATAGCTCTTGGAAAGCCCATCATAATGTTGGAAGGCTTCCTCCTACCTGATTATCCATTTTACTAATAGGAATTCACAAATTACAATGATATAATTTTGTGGCAAGTATGTCAAGGATTTACCTCGGCTTCCTAGAAGATTTTGTTCTTTGGTGCCTTCCAAATATACCATAAAATGATGGCTGCTAGGGTTAAAAGGGGCTTCCTATCTGTTAAGTTTACTACAATAGACTTTGGATTAATCCAAAACTCCGCTACAGATCTATGGTTAACATAAGAATATAAAACAGATAACGAAGAGGCAAACCAGACACACCTTGTTTTCTTTTTTAGTACCACTTTACTGAGTATTGCCCTGACTTAGTGAAATGCCACACAACTCTATTTTGATGGTGTTCTATTTATTAAGCATGCTTCCTTCTTTGGGAACAAATTATTTATAAGCTTATAATTCAATATTCTAGTATTGCTATTTATCAGTTCTTTAACATATTGTAGGAGAACTTGCTGTTTGGTTCTCATTCCAAACATGATTGGCCTCGGGACCCATGGGTCTCCCCATATTTTAATGCATTCCCCCATTGCTTACTTTCTACCGGTTATTGGATACCATATTGTAAAAGTTCTTTGCTTGCTAGAATACTCTTCCATCCTCAATAGGGCCTTCAACCCAACTGTGCCTCTTGAAAGGATCACAAGGAAAACATTTTGCTCTTAAGGCCTGAGCCAGCAGCCTCTAAGGATTCATTGGAATTTTTCATCCTATTTTTACAAGATGGGCTTGATCGAATATGTTCTAGTTTCTAAAACTCATGGCCCCTAATTTCTATGGCAGACACCACTTGCACCAGTCAATTATTTTTCTTGTCGGATGTTTTTGTCAAAAAAGTTTACTTTAATTTTGTTCAACCAAACGCTTATTTTCTTTTGTGTTCTTTTGTTCTTTTTTTTGGGCAACTTTCTAAACCTAGTTATCTTTTTTTATTCACAAAAAAAAGTGAATTAATTAGCATTTTTTTAATTTTTTACCTTTGTTTAAAAATAACAATGGTTAGTGAACCTGTTCATCATGTGATTGACCAAAATTTTTACCATTGCATTCCCAATTTCTCCAATAGCTTTTCGATCACAAGCTTTTTACTTAAATCATTCCAATTTCTACTTAAATAATTAACTAAATGAATATAACTTCTTATTTTCATTATTTATTCCATAATTTTCTAATGTAAAAAGGTTTGGATTGCTTAAGCATTTTTTGGGTAATCTTCTCTGAAATTTAGTTAATTTCATATTTTTCATTAAAGTGTTTTTAGATTGCAATCATAGAGTAATTGAAATTATCAATAAAAAATTATAAGTGATTAGGTCAATGCACATTTTTCTATGTTTATTTTATGTATATTCAATGTTATGTCAAGACCCATTTCCTAAAATAAATAGATGGCCCGACTTGCCACAATGACTTGATGAACCTGTTCAATTAGCCTAACTCATCCGATCATTGTTAAGCCCTTCCACACACTTTTATTCCAATGTTTTATAATAATTAGAGTGAACAAAAAATAAGAATACGAAAGTACATAACATAGAGAATATGAAAGCTAACAACAGGAAGCAAACAACAACTACCTTGACCAAAAGTACAAAAACTACTCCCTTTCCCTTATGGACGAGTGCAGAACTTGAAAAATTTAGAGAGTAGTGAGCCCAATTATTTACAATGGGCTCAGTGAGTAACAATTTGAGAATATAACTTGATGCAACATTCAACAATAAAATAATGCATGTGTGTTAACTATAATAAATGTACAATACAATGCATATATTGAGATCACATACTCAACTCGGTCAAAACAATAATAATGATGCACAATCTCAAATCATATCAAGAACATATGCGTGCTTGGGGTCTCGCCAAATCAAACCATCATGAAGGTTAACACTTGAGTCGTCAAGGCCCTTGGGAACAATGCTCAGACACAATGTACCATCAAACCTTTCAAAGAGGATCAATCAAATATTCGATCCTTAAAACACATCTATCTTGGATTTAATGTACAACTATATGACCCCTTATGCCCTTAGAAGTGCACCACTCGGAATACAATACATCTACAAATAACTAACTTGACTGGCTAGTCAGTCAGGTCCTTGGGGGATTACCCTAGACGGTGTACATCTATGGGGCTCCGTAACTCTAAGTCTACGTATTCATTGATGCATCCATTCCTTATGTGTTAAAACATTTCAGTTAAATCCATGATGCTAATACAATTAAGAACACGTGTGATGTCGGGACCCCTTCTCTAGGGCGAAGGATGAACCGATTGGCACAACACCCTGACAAACCCGCACACAGGTCGAGCTTGTCAAGACACTATTAAGCCTCATTCCTTAACACCACACCTAACACTATCAGAGTAATCATAAGGATGTAGAAGAAACTTAAAAACATTAACAATAAAAAGATTACCATTTTATCAAATAGGTCATCAAAACATGAGTAGCATAACATGAGTAGTAATGGGAGTGCTTAATCCATTAAGTACAAGGTTTTCCTCTCCCCTATATATAGTTCTAACCCTCAGAACAATAAATGACATCAAGAAAACCTACCAAAAAGGAGAAGAGAGTGTAGCTCTATGCAATGACTACCCCCTTGCCCTTATCCACGACTGAAGGACCTAAAAAGTTAGAGTAGTGAGCCTAATTGTCCACGACGACTTAGTGAGTAATGCAGTCTAATTCATAACTTAAAACAAACATTTCACAAATAAAACACATGCCATGAATGCATGAACAATAGCATTATGCGAATGAATGCAATAGTGAATACAATTTAAATCCATCATGCAGTTGTGCACCTTTATTTGAAAATAGTTAAATGGTGAAAGCATTCGCCGAGGTTCTTACTAGCCCCCACGACAACTAAAAATCCACTCCAGCGGGTCACAGACAATTAGGCGTATCGTGTCGACTCGATTATGACTTATTTCCATTGCCATCAATCGTAATAACCCAATCAGGACTTATTATCGTTGCCATATTGTGACGACTCAATTAAGACTTATTGTCGTTGCCATATTGTGGGCACTTTGTGCTAGATGGTTACTATCAGGGTCGTATGAGAGACCGACACAACTCACCCTAACCTTGTAATTCTAGCCTCGAGACTCGGTGCAATTTTCATTTAAAACTCATTAAAAAGGTGTAGATTCATCACAATATGTAATATCATTTTCATAAATGTACAGAACAATAAACTTTAAGAAACAAGTTAGAAAATACTATTCATAGGGATGCTCCGCTCCCAGTGCTCCTCTCGCGATCGGTCGCGTCCCGCTAGTACTTGATCCTATGAAATTGACGTAGCTTCTTAATATTAGCATGAGACTTGGCTTACTCTAACTCTACGTCATTGGTCAATCAATGGATTGACTCGGTCAAGGGTGGTCTATCTATGCTAGTTTAACTTACCTTAAGTTCTTAAGTCAATTTGATCAACCTTAGTCAATCTTAGTCAACCTTAGTCAAACCTATTGTAACACCCCGCCTCCCAAGTCCCATCTTTTACATCATCTGACGGTTCAATTCTATTTGATCAAAAATCTTGGGATACCCGGGAGACGGCCCGTGCTACATTTTCTTCTTCTTAGACCCAAATGCATTAGGGTTTTTGTGCACATTAGTCTATGTACAAAAATAACATCATAGTAAAGAAGATCTTTCATGTGTTCATTTAACAATTCCAAGTACAATATTTCATTACAGCGAAAAGTAAATTTAACTTGGGCCTATTTGCCCTACATTAAATTAAATAAAAACTTTTTAAGGAACAATCTCTGCGCAAGCTGATCAATTTCCTGTTGTGAAAAATAAGGGGGTGAGCTACACAACCCAGTGAATCATTCCATCTATTTAATCCATTATTCCAACCAGACAATGCAAGCAGATCAAACAC
>JAJIYU010006855.1:0-19975 GCA_030144865.1 Tinospora cordifolia | reverse complement strand
CATTAATTTACACGTTTAATATGGTGTGTAATATCCATTTAGTAGGTAAAGTAAAATAATATACAGCTAGTATTTTGAGGAGATGCACACGCCCAAAAATGCATTTGGGCCTGAACACCACCCAAAAAAAATGAGAAATTATCGAAAATAGCATTATTATAAAAAATTTAAAAAAAAATTTTTTTTTTCCTTTTATTATTTATACCAACATTTTCATTTTATTTTTGGTAATATCATATTACAAAATGACACATTATAACCTGGTTATTCAAAAACAACTAACTTACGAAAAACATTCAAATCGTGAAAATAACTTCTAAAAATTTTTGTTCATTGTTGCCCTAAGTTTTCGCTGGTTTTTTGCTCTGTTTTCGATTTCGTAACTCGTCTCTTTGTTCTTCGTTTGCGATTCTACATTTATTCACACTTCACAAGTCTCCTTCATCATTCAATCTCTGCTTTTCGTGGTTTTTTTTGCTCTGTTTTCGACTACGTCTTGCATTCCTCTTGTTCTTGAACTACTCGATCGTTTTGTGCCCTAAGTTTGGTTGATAGTAGATTCAGTTTTGGTCATTTTCCAACATTGTCGAATGTTATTACATATTCAAAGAAGGATAAGAAGAGGTTAATGGATGTTCAAAATCAAAGGACCAGAGAACGTGCGATAGAAGTAGTCAAAACCCTAGTTGATCAAGATTTGGGAACATCTGACTGATCACATTCAAAGAAGAGGAAAACATATGGTAAATAACATGGTTTTAATAAACTGAAGAAGACAACGACCACTGCTGTTGGCAAGGTTCAAAAATATACTGATAATATACAACATTTATACCTATGAAAATGCGTTTCAGTCATTCTTTTGAATATTAATGTTGAGTCGTTGTCTACACATTTGTAATGTTTTGATGTTTTTAATAGCAGTTTTTGTATAGTATACATTATGTGCAGTGTTTTGATGTTTTGAGTAGTAGTGTCGCTATAGTATACATTATGTTTTGAGTAGTAATGTCTGTATAGTATACATTATGTGTAGAGAACCGATTATTTCTGATATTTGTTTATTGTTTATAAATAATGTTGTACATCTTTTATTGTATATGCCTGAGTGTTATTATAATTGTTCTGAGAGAAACTTATTATGTTGTATGCAGGAACATGAGTACATTGTAAATCCGGTAGATTATTATTCTACTAGAGCTGGATTTCATATTCAATTAGGGGCTATTGAACTTATCAAGGAAAAGTTATCTGAAGTGCAATTGCAGAAATTCAGAGCAACTTGTTTTGGACATTTTTTGGACATGCCACCAATAGTGTGGCAAGCTCAAGTTGTTCACAACATTCTGCTGCGTGAAGTTGTGCCACCTGCGGACAATGAGCTGTAGGTGAAGATAAATGAAGTTATATTGAAATTTTATGTTTATGATTTTGGCTTCGTTATGGGGTTAAAATGCAAAGGTGACAGTAGGCATTTGGCAATGGGGGCACAAGGCACTGCTTTTAAACAGAGATGTTTTAATGGTGTACAAAGAATAAACAAGCAGTCTGTGTCCAAGGCATTTGTATCAAAACGTTGGTGTGATAATAATGATGCCGTGAAACTTGTCATCCTCTATTTTCTTCATCATTTTCTTTTTTCTTATAGGACTAACAAATTAGTAAATGATATAGATTTTGAGTTGGTAGAATCATGAGAGTTTGAAAAGTATCTATGGGGGTAGAGACCTATATGATTATACTTTAAATTCTTTAAAAAGTAATTTTTGTGTGAATGAGAAGCAGGAGAATGCTAGGAAGTCGAAATACTCAGTTATGTATAGGTTAATTGGATTTCCCTAAACCCTTCAAGTATGATTTTATGAGTGTTGCTCATCCACTTTAGGTCATTATGTTATATGTCATAGACAAAAATGTCCATGTATATTGAAGTGGACAACTATTGAGCAACCAAGTTTCAAGCATGTTCATAAGCATTTCAGTTTCGTTGGATCGAACAAAGGTGAGTTTTTAAAATAATGCAGTTCTATCATGTTTTTAATTAATTTTTGTTTTATGTTTCTTAATGGATCATTAACTTTCCAACTTTCATAATGCAACTGCATCACATGGTACCTACTAAGGAGGAGTTATCGAAACCATACATGGAGGGGTTGTTTGTAAATGTGAAAGAGGTGGATTATCAACCCAATGATGATAATGATTTTGTGATCCACCTTCATCCAAATTTTCCTCATTTCCTTCATCTTCCAAGATTCATTCTAGCAAATCTAATAATGGCAAAATTGCCTTACTTGAAGAAGTTAAAAAAATTTCTAAGAAGCAAAGTGATTTGCAGAAGCAGATTCTTCAACTTAACAAAGAAGTTACTTCATTGAATAATAAAGTTGATGAAAACTTTTCTATTCTTTTTCAGATGCTTTCATCCGTAAGTGAAGTATACACCTATTATATATTACTAGCAGGTTCATTTGTTGGTATATTATATATATATTGTATATAACTCTTATACATTACTAAATAGGTTCATTTGTAAATATGTACAGAACACCTCCAAAGATGTGGAACAACTTTTTGATGGTGATCATCAATTAAATAAAGATGATACTGTTTCTGATGAAAAAGTTCAAGAAGAAAAAAAGTCAAAAGTTCAAGAGCAGGTCAAATATGTTTGTGATTACATGAATGTTGTAAGTTCTTTATGAATGATGTTTGTTAATTTGTAAAAGTTGCTTGCTTTATTATTGTTTATATTTAAAATTGATTTATTACACTTTTCAAGAATATTGGTCGTATGTTCTCTTTGACTCAATTTATCAACATTGAAGAAGAAAATGCAAATGAGGCATATGATTTTTTTGATGATATAACAACTGCTAAAATTGAAGAAGTAATATGTTATGTCGTGAAGAATTATGAGGTGATTGTTGCTTTGAATTATATATATAAGTTTTGTGTTTTTTTAATGGCTAGTAACAGAAAGTCTCAACATAGATGAGTGTATACAATATATATATATATATATATATATATATAGGTAATATACAAGAAATATATAAAAAAATATACACATAATATTTTATGTAGTTTACAATTTTTCTTTTTTTTGTACTTTTAGTTGTATATCTTTTTTGATGAGTTTGGACTTAATTTTAAATCAAGAATCAAGGACTAGACCTTCTGATATTGTAACCCCAGTAGCCAAAAAAAGCGATAAAAAACTTGCGCCTATTTTGCAATCTCCATTTCTTTCGTCGTTCCAAACTAGTAACAACAATATCAGTGTGAAGGAACAACGAGTTAAGGAGATTGTTAAAGGTTTTTCTTCACTAGATAATTTTTGTCTCTTGCATTCTACACGCGACAATATTTTGTCTCTTGCATTTGACTTTGCTATTGCTGAAGTTGGAAAAAAAGAATGGTTCTATGCTCTTTGTACGCCTGGTTTAATGCTAACTTCCCTATTATGTGTGTGTTTTTATTTAAAGATGTTTACATTTTTTAGTTTCTGGACTTGTTTTTGGATATGTATACACTATATACTATATATATACACTATATATAGAACATATCTACTTTGCATTGTATAGATAAATCAGTTCAAGGATGGTCAAATTTATTTAATTGTATATGGTATGATCATATTTCTTTCGATTTACTAATTATGATCACACATTCTGTTATTGTAGCACGTTGATGTTATATTCTATTATTTATGAAAGAAGGGAAAGTACAATAGAAGTATTGGTTTGAAATTCACAACAACAGATAATTTCTTTGATCAGAAGCTTCAATCCATGTTTGGAAGATATATTCACAGCAAGAGACTAATTTCTGTTCTGCAAGAAGAGACAATGATAATTGAATACATTATTGGTCATTATTTATATTGCAACAAACCTTGGATTGAATGTGACCATCTTCTATTCCCAATTCATGTTCCATCTACATCGCATTGGGTTTTGGGTCGTCTTAATTTTGTTGAATGTTGCCTTTATGTTTACAATTCACCGCGCTCAACTATAATGGTTTCTGCTGTTAAGGAAGTAACTCGTGCTTACAACGCATTGTTACCATTATACTTTGCAATGGTTGGATTTTTTGATCTAAGGAATGATTTGCCTATCAAACTGGGTAAAAAAGCTTTTAAAGTTGTTATGGTTGAAGACCTTCCTTCGTAAATTTACTGGTAATTTCTTTTATCATTATATGTATTCATTGATTTACCTATATGATATATGATTGTTAATACAACTCATGGTTTTTATTTTTTATTTTTTAGTAGTGATTGTGGAATCTTTATGTGCTATTTTGCTGAATATTTCCTTCATGGGAAAAAATTTTCACAGAATTCGATGTTCCTATTCATCGTCAAAGACTTGGCTTCCTTCTGTACAAATATGGAAAGTCGAAATAACAAGAAGGAATCAAGAGTGATTCTGAAGACTGTGGGAGATTCGACATCAATATCGTGGTCCAAGCAAGACAGAAATAAGATTATGGATGCTAATTGTTAATTTTTTTTTCTAAAACTGATGTACTGCATTATATTTAGCAATCAAAAATTTTATACAACTTTGTTATTCATCAATTTTTTATGTAAAATAGTTACATGTATATGCGTTTATTATACATACAATACATTTTTGCAGAGATAGTTGCATTATGATCAGAAAAACAGATAATATATAGATTGTATATACATGATATATAAGAAATATATGACAAATATACAACCTGTATATAAGAAATATACAATAAATATATAGAACAAGTCATTACCTGCAGAAGTGAATAGCTTAATATACATAAAACATACTATGTACACACAATATACAAGAAATATTCAATAAATGTATAACTTGTATACAGAATATACAAAAATATACAGAACAACTCATTACCTGCAAAATTGAATTGCTTAATATGCAGGAAACATATTATAAACATGAAATATATAAGAAATATTCAACAAATATACTACCTGAATGTATAATATACTACGTGAATGTATAATATACAAGAAATGTACAGAACAACTCATTACCTTCGGAATTGAATTTCTTAATGTGCAAGAAGCATATTGTATACAAGAAATATTCAACAAATATACAACCTAAATGCATAATATATAAGAAATATACAGAATAACTCATGACCTGCCAAATTGAATCACTTAATGTGCAGGAATCATACTGTATATAAAAAATATACAAAAAATATTCAACAAATACACAATGTGAATATATAATATACAAGAAATATACAACCTGTGTACAGAATTGAATTGAATTGAATTTCTTTCACAATGATTTGTGATCATACTCTTTTCGGGAAATATACACGAAATATACAACAAATATACAAATGATATACAACAATTATACAATATTGTTTGCATACATGAAGTAAACATTAAATATATATATAATATACATACTGTATGCACGAAATTTATGGACACAGATAAAAGAATGAACACAAAGTAATTTTAACACATTCATAACTGTCAGTTTATAGTTAAAATATGTAATCAAAAAGTCATTTTTTAGACTTCTTCATTTATTAACAAATCAATCAATCATATTTGTCATTACAGTACACATAGGAGTGATTACTTACATTTTGGTACATTTCTACATATTTTTTTTATTATACACCACTATACCACATTTTTCACACTTAACACTTGCTGTTGTTTCCCATCCTGATTCGAATCTTCTCTTTCTTGACCTTCCTGGTCTAACTCTTCCACTTGGATGTAACACGACCTCATTTTTAACATTTTTGGTATATTCCATAAACGTTCTTCTGATATTGGATACACTATACCATTATACGTGACAACCATTGATTCTTTTGTGTAATATTTTGAATAATAGTTGTATACATCAATATGTTTCTCACTAATCATAGCAACTGCATATAGACATGATATCTCATCCATTTGGAATCGGTTGCAAGAGCATGTTTTGTCCTTCATATTAATTGTGTACCTCCATTCATTATCATTGACAATATATATGTCATCATTACATCCTCGTACCTAAAAATATAAAAGAAAATTTTATCATTAGTAGTTTAATTTTTAAGCAATATACATAAAATATACAGAGGAAACAGATTATATACATAAAATATATAAGAAATATATAAGGGAAACAGATTGCATCCAAGAATACTGAACAATAAAGTAATTGTTATAAGAATCATACCTGCATTCTCATTGCCATTACAAAGTTATCTTCAAGTATATTATGATATGGTTTGCATAGCGTTGTGAATGTTGAATGCACATTGTTTCTATTTTTGTGACTTCATTCTTGAACCAACGCTCTCAAGTACTCAAGCAGTGAACATATAGGTAGATCTCTAGCAGTTTTAATTGCAACATTTATTGACTCTGCTATGTTTAAAGTTATTATTGAATATCTATTATCATTTGAATGTATATGAGATCACCTTTCATATCCTACATTCTCTAAATACCCCCTTATATGTTTGTCCACATTGTCGAGCTCATTCATGTTATCATTGAATTCTTCTATAGTTTAAGCTTTTGTTGCTCCCATAAAGAAGTCTTTAATTCTTTTTGGATTTCTTTTAAATCTACCTTTCAAGTTGCTTAACAAGTGAAAAATACATGCACAGTGACTAACCCCAGGGTATACCAACAAAACTGTTGTTTGTATACTCTTTTGCCTATCAGATACAATGCACAATCCACTTCTATATCCATATGTAGCCTTGAATAACATAAAAAATCATGTCCAAGAGTTGTCATTTTCTGAATCTACAACTGCAAATGTTAGTGGAAATATTTTACCTGATGCGTCTAATGTAGAAACAGTAATTAGTGCTCCCCCATACGTTGATTTCAAAAAGGTTCCATCCATAACAAGAATTGGTCTGCAATGTTCCCAACCCTAAATAGAAGCGTATAAAGCAACAAAAACATATTGGAATGAACTGTCATCGTTAAACTTCAATTCAACTTTTGATCCTGAGTTTGTTTTCTTCAACATGTAGAGGTAGCTTGGTAGTTTGGACTATGAATTACAAGGTTTGTCTCTCAACTTTTCTAAGGCCTTTTCCTTTCATCGCTATGCTTTAATGTAATTTAGTTTCACACTGTGATGACCCATGTTTTGATACACAAAAATATTCGGGTCCAACATATGTATTTTCTAAAATTTTTTATGGAAATACAAGGATTTAACTCAATTTTCTCAATTTTATATTATTTATTGAAGAAAAATGAGAAAAATGGGAGAAAATACAAATTTGAGGAGAAAATATGTGAAATTAGAAGGAAAATGTGTTTTCTTGAGGAAAACAATTTTTGGGATTGATTGTTGAATTTTTAAAATTTTTATAGAATTTTTAGAGTAATTAACGAAATTTTTGGGAAGAAAATATTATTTTTGGTAAATTATCCAATTTTAGAAGAAAATAACAAAATAAATGAGAAAATGAGGTATGATTAGAAATTTTTATGAGAAATGGTATTTGAACTCATGGTATTGCCATCCCATCCCACCTCATGAGGTGGCCAATGGCTAATGCCAACTAGGCACCACACATGGAGACTTAAGAGCCACGTGTCACCCTAATTGTCATGCAAACACCCCCTCCATGCAACAAAACCACCATTGTAGCTAAAAATTCTAGATTTTTAGAAATTTTCTTCCATCTTCCAGAGCTTACAACTTCCTTGTTTGACCTCCATTTTGGGTGTTCTAAAGCTCTTTGGAAAGCTTATACTACCATCTACAAAGTCCTACAAGTAGTTTGCCCAATCCTGAAGCCATCTGAAGTAGAAACCACCGAGAAAGGGGGCTGTTCGAAAGTTTCAAACCCAGAAAACTGAGAAGAAAGTGTCGATCTGAACTTCGAGCTGCTTGTTCACCATCCATCCAAGGTCCGTTCTGGACGTGTCATAGCTTGTTGGAAAGGTTGAAACGTCTACTTTAACTTTCCTTTTGTTTGAAATAGCAAATAAGAAGTATAAATGTGTCAAAAACAGGGCCGAAGTGGGCTGCTCACCAACTGTGACAACAATTTTTCAGAAAAGTAGTGTTGGAGGCAACTTTAGACCATCGGTTGAAGTGGATAAGAGCATCGAATCAAGCCGAGTTTTGGAGTGATTAAAGCTCACTTTGAGGACTACAAGAAGGTACAAGATTCGAACTGTAACCCTTCGTGAATATGTTTTTCCATGCTTACCAATGTGCCTTGTTAGTTAGGGATTCTAGGACTTAGAATATTTTCTGAAGGAAATCCCTTAGGCTTGCTATGGTGGAACTTGAAATTGAGGATAATCAGGGTTATACTTACTTATTGTTTTAGGTGATACTTAATAGAAAAATGTTTAGGGACCTGAAACCTTTCAAAATCAGTAAGATAGACCCTCGGATCAGTGTTGTAGAGAAGGGAAATTTGGCACTTGAAACAACTTAGAAAAACTTGGAAATCTGAAAACCAGTTTCAGGACAGAGAAATATTAGATCAGTTAACTGACCAAACCTTGGTAGATTGAACCAAAATTTCGTGGAGAGATCCCTGGATATGTCTAGAAGTTTCATACCAAATTTCGGAGCATTCTAACTTGATTTAGTGGGTCAATTGAATACATAACTGACTGCTGGAAACATGCAGTCCGAGAATTCAATTTTCCTGATATCCCTATTAAAAATCATAGCAAACAATGTACAAAAATTGTGAAATAAAATTCTAGTAATTTTTTGAAAAGATTATATCAAATCTGAAAATTTCTACACAAATCCAATAGTTATATTGATCACAAGAAATTTGGAAAATTTACTGCCAGGAAGTGTGAACCCAGGAGTCCCTGTGATTCAACTGAAAATTCTGAGATTAAATTAGATAGGCAAACCTCTGTGGAATGGGATGAAATTTCGTGGAGTGATTTCTAATTATGTCTAGTTTATGTCTACCAAATTTCAGAGCAATCTAATATGGATAAGTGGGTCAAATTAGGCAAACAGCCACTGTCTATTATACAGAACCCGAGAACACATAGTCCCTGGAATCTTAACTCAAAGTACTATTAAATGAAGTCATAAAATCATGATTTTAAAATTCTAGGGAAGGTTTAAGGAGTCTAGAATAGGTCTGAAAAATTTGGGGCAAATCTGACTTACGGATTGCCCGCAGAAAAATTGAAAAGTTTGCTGTGTAAGAGAGCGAAGAACCCAAATTTGACTAAGTGTTAAGGTTTGAGATTTGAACTAATTTTGACCATTTTTGACCCAATCTTGACCTGAATGGCCTATGTTGATCCAATTTAGGTATGGATTGACCTAAGGTGACTAGGATGATCGCATTGGCCAGAGTTGACCAGAATTGACTATGTCTGACCGATTGACCGAAACGGCTCGGGTCGATCAAAATTGAGTTGGGACGGTGATATCAAATATTGGGTCACTGTACGGATAGAACTGAGATTGAGTTTTGATTAATGCAGATTCGAGAGGTTATAGTAGGGCTGTGCTGGTTGTCGACGGGACATCGATGCACAGGACCCGAGGTGAGTAGTTTGATTCAAGTGTTTCTATGACTTTTGTTTCTTGCATAAAACTTGTATGAAATGACATGGTTTGAATGGTTTCACGGGACTTAGATACATCTGGTTAATTTTGAGATATGTAGATGTACACGGGTAATGAAACCAGAGGCTCGAGGTCCGAGCGCGGGGTCACGGTAGACGATGAGATGAAACTCAAGGTCCGAGCGTGGGGTTAGGGTGTGTGACTAACACGCCTAGCTTCCGACCCGCTCGAGTGATGGCACTTGAGGACCGAGCGCGGGGTTAGGACACTCGAGGGGTACGCCTAGCTTACGACCCACTCAAGTGGCCGATACGCCTGACCTATGACCCACTCAAGCAATGACCATAGGTTAGGTTTTGTTAAGCTAACCTAGCCTGGATATGTTTTTAACTAGCATGAATTTAAGATGGTTTTTGAAACCGTTGCACTATTTATAACTGTTTTCATACTATGTCATGCTTTCAAATGTCATATCATTTTATTGCCCATGCATACATACATTGTTTTGGAACATTGGTTATGGTTGACATGCTGATCTTTCTACTCACTGAGCCACGTGGATTTTAGGCTCACTACTCTATTATCATTTCAAGTTCTTCAGTGGCAAACAAGGGAAAAGGCGTAGTGATTGCCTGATTCCCTGACGATCCCTGTCTTAATTTCTTTTTGGTCTTCTCCTTTCCATTTGAGGTTGGTCATTGTTGTACTAGTCTTAAATGGTTAAATGTGTATTTTGGACAAAACTAATGTAAATGAAATGTTTTCACTTTAGTTGTTGCTTGCTTTTACTTCTAGCTGTTCCAGTTATTCTGACATCGTCTGATTGTATAAGATTTTGAAAGGGCTTAATAGTGGTCGGACGAACTCGACTTGGAGAGAGGGTCGTCAGGCCACTATGCCGATCGGGCCGCCCTGGGCTTAGAAAAGGGGTCCCGACACACACCAAACTTGTTGCTCATGTCCTATATTATATCTTGAGGTATGTATACAATTTTCACATTCAAGTACTTTGTCTTTATCAAATCCGCCACAATCTCTGAAGTTGCTTGCCTTTGATTTCATGCTCTTACATCTATTGGGCATGTGTGTATACTGAAAAACTTTCTTATCTTGAATGTGTGTGTTTTCCCTTGTTTGGATGCCTTTATTTTTTCAACTACATATTTTGACAATACACCTCACAATATACATTTGTTTACAGAAACGAATCACTTTGAACTGAAAGTGATAATTGATTGCGTGAATTCTCAACGCCATTTTCAGTGTTCCTTTATCTTTGAACACCTATCCTTAGACAAAATTATTATGTTTACAGTCAGATATAATATCCTCATCTACATCGTCACGTTTCACAGTTTCATTTGTTGAGCTATTTGTTAAAATATCTACTGTGTTCTTACCCAAATACATTGCATACTGCAAGGTATCATTGAAATTATCAATGATATATGCAAATGGGGTATAATTTGAATTTTTTGCAGCTTCATCTTCATTTAATGCACAAAGAGTAAGTGCTTCTAAATTTATTTGTATACTATCATGCATTATCAAACATATAGGATATTTCATCAAATCAATTTCAATTTTCTTCAATTCTAAATAAAACATCAATGACATATCATCATTGATGTCCATACGAGGGTAGTCTTCTCGAACTTGATATCTTATATTTAGTGATCTCCTTTGTAAATTTACTTTCAGTTTATCAGCCAAAATTTCTTTCAACATTATGAAAGTTGTGTTGATATTAGTAGCACACCATCCACATTAAAATTTTTATATTTGTTTGAATTGACTCATTCCCCACTGTGATAAACTAAAATTGGCATTTTATCCATTATCACCTGTCACAGAAAAATAAGAATGATATATAGAAAATATAAAAAACGTATACAGTAACTACATCCAAGTCACAGATATTGAACAATGATAAGGAAACTATTTGTATATAAAAAAATATAATTAATATATAATCTAAATATTTATATCAAAAAGCTAATTTTCTGCAAAGATTAATTACACAATAACCAAAAAAGCAGAATGTACACACAAATATTGTAACACCCCGATTTTTAATCAGATGTTGTCCGTTGAAAATCGGAATGCTACTAAAATTTTTCTTCTGTTAAAATCTTTTTCTTCAAATTCATATTCTAATAAATAGTCTTCATAGAGATACATTTCTCATAAAACAAGAGATCAAAATCATTTTCCACTTTTTTCACCGGTTTTCAATAGTTAGAAAATTAGTGGTAAATAAAAACAACTTAAATCGAAAATCATAAATACTAAATTTCACACTACACAGCGAAATCACTTCAAAATTTATATTAAGAAGGTAAATATTAAACATAAAAATCGTTTGATAACATGAGTGATTGAAATTTAAAACCAAGATAAATACATGAAAATTGGTTTAGTAAAATAAACAAAATACAACCTCTAAAACCTCTTATTCCAGACGACTTTCCCCATGAGGTGTCCAATCAAAAGTGCGAGTCTTCTGATGTAGACTGTTGTGCACTACGTTCAAATATTCCTGAAAAATGAAATGGGAGTGAGCTCGAAAGCCTAGTGAATCATTCCTACACATCACACACATTATACAAATCAAAATTCAAAACATTACAAACACTTCCAAACATTAGGCATTTCAAACATTCATTTAGTTTTGGTTGAAGTCTAAGGCCAGAAGAGAGTTGAGATGTCTCTCGGTATTCCTCGTGATCTAATCTAATCGTAATCATAGAGGCCTCAAGTACCATCTAAAATCAATCATGTCTCACCATCACAGTCTAAGAGAGAGTACTTACCATGACATTGTACCATCTCCCAAAGACTTCGAGCTGTCACAGGCAGCTTCGGTTAGAAATACCTACAATCTGCCTTGTAGCTCGTCAATCTTAAGTGGTGGCATATAGGGGATACTACCTCGATCCGCTTTAGGCTCGTCAATCGCATCAGTACGTGAATTCTTAATAAACTTTCGTCTTATTTTAGTTTTACAATCAAATTCAATCACACCAAGCATCACACCATACCATAGAAAAATAATTCAAACAATACATGCTATTGACAATGACAGTATACATGAATAAATGATAAAATCTAAGTGCAAGTTTTCCTATTCGTGTATGTAATAATTAAATAGTCATTCAACACACATCGTTCAAGCATGCCAAATAGTTTCACTCAAATTACCTAATAATCTAACAACCTAGAACTATTTAAACAAATGTTTTGAATCTTAATCCATATAATACGTAAGAGTAAGGAAATCACGCCCACTTGATTCTGCTGATCTTTAGGGCGACCTTGCTTTCCTTCGAGATGCTCGATACTCTAAAATGTGTAATATGAAATTTAACACTTAGTAGAATTATTCTTAAGCTTAAATGATTTTATCCATTATAAAATCTAAGTATAAATTTCGACTAACTCTATTCGGGTCAAAATAAGGTTTCTACAGCTAAAAAAAACCCAATCTTATTTATTTCTAGATTTTCAGTATTTATCATAATTTAGTTTAGAAACACTTTTGTGCTTATATTTTAGAAAAATATTATTTTTACTAATTTAAACTTTTAATCCAGAAATAAAACTCTAAAAATAAATTATTAAGCTTTTATGATTTATTTACTTTCAAATAGTTATTTAAAGTAAAACTAATTATTTAAAACACGAAGACTTAATTTTGGTCCCCAAGTAATTCATTCATATTGAATAATTTTGTTTCTGATAAAAATAAGGTTTCTATCTCTAAAGTAAAATTAATTTCAAAATATTTCTTTATCACTTGAAAATTTTCATGCATTTAAATAATCTATTCCTATTGTAAATAAATTAATTACGAATAAAATAAGACTTCTAAATATTATAAATTTAGTTTCAGTATTTAAAATTCACTCTTCTCCTATAATAGGTTTAAAGCTTTCAGGAGTTTTTTTTTTCATATTTTTAATTAGTTAATATAATTAAATTTTAAACTTCTAAATTTTGTTGTCTCTAATTAATTTTAGATTTTATTAGCAAAATCCCTTAATTTAAATTTCAAAAATTATTAAACTTTCTTTTCAAAATTTCTAAACATTTAAAATTAGTTAAAAGATTCTAATAAATAAAAATTTTAGATCCTTTGAAAAATTTAAACATTTAACTTAAATTTGTTCAAGGTCACAAAATATAAATAAACAAACAAATGACTGAAAAGAAATTTTCGAACCTTCCTGAAATACTTCATTCCTTCAGGTTTTCGGATCATTTGACAATTTCGAAAATTTGTTTCACGTCAACATCACAATTTCATCTTCTGTTCATCTTTCATGCCCTATCACATACAACAAGCAAAACCAACACGTTGCTGGTTTTGTGCTTCGTCTTCCCCTTTCACAACCCAGACCTACACCTCTTGTTCATCTTCTACAACCAACAGTTGCAACTACAACTAACCTTGTGCTGGTTTTCTTCTTCTTGCTATTCTTCACAGACCACGTACCCGATTTTGCCCCTCGTCTCTTGTCCATCCCGTAGCAACGACAACAATCAGCCGTTGCTGATTTTTTTTGTTGTTTTTTTTTTTTTGTTGCACGATAGAACGCAGCTACTGAAATGTGTCTTCCCCTGTTCGAAACTTTCACTTTGCATTCATCTTCATCTTCTTCACCAAGGATGCATCAGTTGCATTCGTTTCCACCAACTACAGCTACTTCTTCGTTCTTTGTTCATCCCAAACGCAACACGTCTTCATTCTTCACGTTCTTCATTTGGGAGCAGCTCCCCTATTCCTTTGTTCTTTACCTTCTTCATAACAAAACCGCATCAGATCTGAGATTTTTTTCCAGATCTGAATCACGCCTAAAATCAGAAATTTATCTAGAAAATGAAACAAAAATACAGCTGTTGCTTCTTTCCATCGTTTAATGAACACAGCCTTAGCCACAATCATTAAGCCCCAAATTCCTTTCTTCTTGTTCTTCATTTACTCACCCGGAAATCACAAAATCAAACCAGAAATTTGAGTCCCAAAAATTCAGATTGTTCTCTGTTTTGACGCCCCATAAACCAGAAAACCCAAATCAAACAACCACACCCATATTTTTTTTTTCTTTGATTGTCCGTCAAAACAAAAAAACAGATTTTTTTTCATTTTTCTTCTTCATTCCTCTTCCTCTCCTGTACGTTGCAGCCGTTCTACTTTCACACACCAGCAGCAATGTTCACCGTTGCTGCACCCTGTTCTCCTTCGTGTCCACCAGTTTGAACCAGCAACCACCGTTGCTTCATTGTTCCTCTTCTTCATCCAATCACGCCAGAAAATCATGGTTTTGGGCATCACTCTTCACGGTTTGGTGCTCAAACATGGCCAACGAGATTGAAGATAATTTCTGCCGGATCATCACTCGAAATCTAACAAAAACCCCCCACTTAGTTCATCATTCCAAATCACCACTCAAAGCTCAACCTTTCTTTATTCTTGTCGGTCTTCAAAACAGAGCATACCTCTGTTCGTGGTTCCTCCCAACAATTCCAGAAATTTCTGGTTTTCCCCTTTTTTTTCGGTCAATCGTTTTTGCTCAAAAAGATCTAAAATTTCATTTTTTTTTCCTTTTTTTTTTCTAAATTCCGATATTTTTTTTATTTTTTTTGTACTTATTATTATTATTATTATTATTATTATTATTGTTATTATTATTATATTTTTATTTCTAATGGTTTGCTCAAAAATTGGAAACCCTGATTTTTTTTCTGTTTTATTATTTATTTTATTTTATTTTTATTATTATTTTAATCACCAATCAAATTTTAATCAAAATTTATTTCTCAATTAAAAATTTCATTAACCAAGAAAAATTTGCTACTTTATTTCATTTTTAAAGCTAACGTTGGACAACCAGTTACTTTATCTTATTATACATATATTTATATTTGGGATGAATTTTTAATTTAAAATTTTAATTCTTAACATTATTTCAATATTGACACCGACATTATTTTAATATTAAACCAATCATAATAAACATTAAAATATCTATTTTACCTATCTATATAGCTATAAAACATAGTTTTATTTTTTTATTGTTATTTTATTATTATTATTATTATTATTATTATTATTATTATTATTATTATTATTATTATTTTATTTCAAATTCTCTTTTTTTCTATAAAATAATATTTTATTTTACGTTCACCTGCGACGTAGTGCACTCGCAAAATTATGAGGTGTTATATATACAGAGAAAATATACAAGTTATATAGAGAAAGTTTTGAGAAACTAGTTTTCTTCATATACGTTGAATGATGTTATATATACAATAAATATATTACAAATATATATATGTATACCACAACTATACATTTGTATTCAACAAATATGTAAAAAAATATACATAAAAACTAATTTCCTGAAGAGTTGAAGTGCATAATGATCAGGACATAGATTATATACATATAATGTACAAGAAATATATCATAAATATATATCTGTATACAACAAATATATAAAAAATATACAGATAAACTGATTTTCTACAGAAACGAGTTGCTTAATGTTTAAGAAACATACTATATACACATAATATACAAGAAATATTCAACAAATATACAACCTGTATACAACAAATATATAGAAAACATATTTCTTGCATAAGTGAATTGTGCGATGATCAGCAAACATATTTTAATAAATAATATACAAGAAATATACGACAAATATTTAATCTCTATACTACAAATATACCAAATCATATGGAGAAACAATTTCATGGTGGGATGAGTTGCACAATTATCAGAAAACAGGTTGTATACACGTAATATACGAGAAGTATACACATAATATACAAATTGTATACAACAAACATACATAAAATAGATAGATCCAACATGTTTAGAGGAATGAGTTGATTTTTAATTAAGAAAACAGATTGTTTACTCATATACAATATATACATTATTCATAGTATTCAATAATTCTATTATATACAATATGTACATTATTCATAGTTAGAACCATCATCGCAGTGGCTGAAAAAAACCTAATCACAATGTAACTTGTATACATTTACATGTTAAAATTTTGATTTACAATCTTCAGTTTATTGTCTTTCAGAGTTTTGATCAAACACTACTCAGTCACAATATAAGACGAATGCAAAATCAGAGGTGAACACATTGTTTAACGTCCATAAATTAGAAAAAATAATCAATATATACTGTTAACATCGTTGAATACACTATATCTTGTGATTTTGAACGTTTCTGATACGGATTAATTCATTAAACATACAATACACTATATACACCAATTTATCCCTAACTTCTGTTGAAAAAAAATCAGATCTACAATGTTTTGAAAATTGTATAAAACATACCTGCAGTTGCTGCAAATCTGATTACAAATTTCTTTGTGATCGGTGCACGATAAACTAATTTGATTACTTTCTATATTTCTTCCATGATTTTACACTTTTTTTCCGTTCAAAATAGTAACTGCTATATTTAACAACGATTTTTTTGGTTTTTAAATGCGTAAATATTTTTGGTATTTATATAATTAAAAGTTGAATACATGTATACCAATGTAATTCTCGATATTTTCGTAATATATTACAAAATAATGTACAGATACATATTATTCCCCAAAAAATGGGGCATCAGCTTTAGTCTATTTGTGGGCTAATTTAGATGTGTTCCACTACGTCTTCAACTTGAAACTAGGAGAAAATTATAAAAAATATTGTATTATCATAAATATTTTTATAAAGTTTTTCATTTGTAATTTTGTCAACATTTTGGTTTTATTGACAAGAACATCATATTCAGTGAGGGCACCAAATTTGAGCTTTTATTATTTGTATAACCACTTTTCATATTATTTGAAATCAGAATCTCATTTATTACGCTTTCATCTCATTTTGCAAGTCTAAATTTATCTGCGCATCTAGGTTACTTTCAATCCAATAGAACCCTAAAGGTCTAGTTCTTCTCATTGTTCTCTGCTTGTCTGCTCACCTTTCTCTGCTCATCATCTTTGCTCATTGTTCTATCAATAATAGCATGAGCTCGGTTCCTTTCTGCTCAGAGTCACAATCATTCAAAATTTAAATTTCGCAACAGAAAAAGAGCGAAAGACTAACGTTGAATTTTCAGAAGCCATTGCTCTCATTGGATTTGAGGCTTGTCCTAGTCTGAAAAATACTTTATAAGAGGAGATCAAAGGTGGAAGGGTCACTAGCGTGAGAGATTTCTAGATGGAAAAGTACGAAAACCTTGAGAGTGTAGGGGAAGGCACGTATGGGAAGGTGTACAAGGAGTCCGGGCAATTAGTTGCCCTCAAGAAGACCCGATTGGAGATGGACAAGCATCTTCTCCCAGAGTCTCTATGTCATCAGATTACTTGGCGTCCAACACTTCGAAAATAATGGAAAAGCCACTTCTTTACACAATTCAGGCGTGTTTCATCAAACTTGAAAAACCCATCTACAAATAATCCATCTAAGCCATCTTCCATCTCCACTTTTCTTCTGTTCTGTTGGGTGTTGGTGAGGTAAAAGAATTAATTATCCCACCTATACAAACATTTCAATTTTTATTTTTTTAAATAATAAAAAAACTTTTGGGTATTCTTCACTTTAGATAACTCCATTACTTTTTTTTCAAATTTATTCTTCACTATATATATATATATATATTCTTGGGCAATTTCAATATTAGATTTTTAATACATTTTTTTTAAAAAAAAATTCATCATAGATGCGTTACATCCGATTTCTTCACCAATTTTCGTGTCTTACAGATTGTTATTCTCTAGTATAGAGCTCCCGAGGTATTGTTGGGCTCTACGCACTACTCAACAAGAGTGGATATGTGGCCTGTTGGATGAATCTGTGGTAAGATCTTCAAGTATCCTTCTTTATTTCTTTATTTATTTATTTTTGTTTTAGTTGTATGTTCATAAAGTGTACTTTCCTTTTCATTTTCTATTTTTTTAAATGAAAAAAAACCTTCATTGTCTTATATCTTGCAACAGTTAATAAATTTAAGCGTAATAAGTAAGTTATATAAAATTATCTATGATTATTAATACAATACATGGTTTTATCTATTATTTGCAATAATTATAGAATCTTCATGTCATATTTTGCTAAGTATTTCATATATGGAAAAACAATTCCAACAGAATTCAGTGTTTTTATTCATCAACAAAGACTTAGTTTCCTTTTATACAAACATGGTAAAACAAAACAAGAAGATGAAATTGAAAGTGACTCTAAAGAATCTGGGAGATGAGTCCATGCTCTGGTCCAACTAAGAGAGAAGTAGGTTTTGAGATGTGAATTATACATCTTTTTTCCTTTTTATTTTTTTTTCTGAAACTAATGTACTTCATTTATATTTAGCAGCTAGTAAGTTTATAAAATTGTGTTGGTCTACAATTTTTTGTGTAAATTTGTTATCATTATATACAGAGAATATACCAAAAATATATATAGACTACTTTCCTACAAAGATATTAAATAATGATCAAGAAAATAGATGATTGTATACATAAATATATATTATAAATATACAAAAAAATATATATAGAATACTTTCTTGCACAAATGTTGAATAATGATAAAAAACAAATGATTGTATACACGAAATATATATATATAATACACAGATAATATACAAAAAAATATACATAAAATATACATAGAATATATTGTCATAGTTTGTTTGTTTTGGGTAAAACTATCACTATAATGTACTCTCTGTATATGTTAAATATACAAAGTATATCCTCAGTTTGTATATACAGACATATTTATGCAATGTAAAGAGAGTGTGACAATGTCTAAGAACTGTCGTTTCTCATCCTAATTTGAACATTCTCTTTTTTAGCCTTCCCGGTCTAACTCTTCCACTTAAATATAACATAACCTCGTTTTTAACATATTTTAGGTACACTCCATGTACTACGTATTTCCCTTCATACTCATTGACAGTATATATTTCATCATTGCATCCTTGCACCTAAAAATATATATAAAAAAAATTACTTATTATTTTAATGACAAGTGAAAGAAAACTCACGACGGATCATTGTAGACAAGAAATATACATACAAAAAATACACACAAACCTATTTTTTTATGGCAAGTAAAAAAAAACTCATGACAAATATACAAGAAATATTCAGATAATATTTAGAAAATATACCAAAAAATATATACGAATACTTTCCTGCAGAGATGTTGAATAATAATCAAGAAAACAAATGACTGTATATACAAAATACACGCATAATATACAGATAATATACATAAAATATATCAAAAATATACAAAAAATGTAAACTTTATATTTTCCTGTAAAAATATTAAATAATGATCAAGAAAATAAATGACTATATACATAA
>JAJIYU010006854.1:0-20021 GCA_030144865.1 Tinospora cordifolia | reverse complement strand
GCTGCTTTTTGCCGAATTCATTAATTTTTTTTATTTGTTTTCTTATATATATATAAGAAAACAAATAAAAAATTAAACGAATTCGTCGATGTGGGACATTACAATCTAATATATATATAAGAAAACAAATAAAAAAAATTAATGAATTCGGCAAAAATCAGCGAATCCATTTAAAAAAATCAAAACGTGTATGGCCAAAGCCCATGCACAAAATGAAATCGTGCATAGGTCACGTTCGTGTGTTAAAAAAAATAAAAAAAGAAAACAAACCCGAAAAAATTCAATCGAAAATCAAAAAACTTATGAAAAAAATCCGTGAAAACCCTAAAATACATGATTTTCTTTTGGAGCTGCCAATACCTGATAAAAATGAAAATTTTTTATATGAAAAATGCTCAAAAATTACAAGTCTTGCCCTCAAAAGACCCTATATAAACCCC
Organism: Tinospora cordifolia; assembly: GCA_030144865.1. NCBI lineage: Eukaryota > Viridiplantae > Streptophyta > Magnoliopsida > Ranunculales > Menispermaceae > Tinospora > Tinospora cordifolia. The sequence goes on along the minus strand of JAJIYU010006854.1, from coordinate 19,581 downwards.
TCTCTACCTTCATTCTTTTTCATTCCAAAGCAAGAGGTGATAAGATCTTTCTTGCTCACTCTCTACCTCTTTCTTAGCATCTTTAGTCCCTTTTCTTTTCTTGAACTGTTTTAAATAGTCATCGAAGTAGTAGTAACGAAGTGCTGCACAAGTCTAGTGCAAGCAAGCGAAAAAGATCTAAATAAGGTTCAGAAGGAAGCGATATCGAGGTGAAATGATTCTCCTTTTTTTATTTTATTATTTTGATTCAAATAAAGTTTGCTTGGGTGTTTTATTTTAATCTTATATACATGTCATATAGAATATGCATGCTTAGGTTTATAATGATGTATGATTTATGACGTAATGTTACTATGCGTGTATGTTTAAATTCTGCTAAATTATTTAAATGTCTTGTTCATACATTTAATATAAGATTAAATAAAGATACTAACCACGTACTGGCACGGGGACGGATGTTCCTCGTGAACATTCCAATCAAGGGTTGTGAGGTAATAGAGGGTTCGGAGTTGATCTACCTCAACTTTGTGGGTCTGAGTTCAGTATAGTAGCTCTTTCCCTAAAGATTGGAAATGTTGGGGAGTATCCTTTCGGTCTTTAATGTCAACAGAAACAATAAATTGTTTGAATCATTTAATTCCTTGTAAGTGTCTGTTATGCATGTTTTATTTTGTCAAAATAATGAATTAAATATTTAAGATTATCCATTAGGCTTTATAGCTCACCCCTTATTTTTAACATTTCAAGAATTTAATTATCAAGGCTACATGAGAGTCATTTAATATGTAGGAATTTTTATTTAAATTCATTGTAGGGCATGAGGGGCCAAATCTATTTATTTATTTTATTTGATTGTAATAAAGGTTGAATTATTATTATTCTCAGATTTTTCCATTACATGGTAAAGGATTTATTTTATTTCATGGCATCATAAATTTTTTTATGAATTATTTTGTACATAGATTAATATACACAGGATATCTCATGGATGTGGGATTTAGAATAGAAAAAGGATAATGTAACACAGGCCCGCCTCTCGGGCGACCCAAGAATATTGCAGAAAGATACTATCAGATGACATGGGCCCAGGCATGGGAGGCGGGGTGTTACAGGTGGTATCAGAGCCTAGGCTATAGATGCATTGGGCAAGGATTAGAAAGAATTGATTGGTCAGGTAAGACCTTTAATTTAAATTAATTTAGAAAGCTATACCTCCTCTTTTGTAAATTAAAATTGTTTTAGCCAAAAATTATTTTGCAAAAAAGAAATATATGTTTTTCAGTTGTTTTGTTTGGATACAAAGATTACGAGTTCAGTTGATAGTGGATAAGCCTTGTTTTGAGTAAAACTAAACATTGAAAGGGAGATGGGTTATCCTATTCTAGAAATCACAGTTGCTAAGTAGATTTCGGTCTCGCTGTCCGATCTGGAGGTTGTCCCAGCAGCTCATACGAGTAGTTGGAGTGGAAGAACACACTTATTTTCTATGAATGGAAACTAGGAGGTGGTAATTAAGGGTGAAGAACCTACTATAATTCAAAGGAGATGCCAAGGGTGGTATCACAAGTAGATGAAGGTTGATGGTTCGACAAAGGAACCTCTGAGCCAAGACTTGAACACCAGGTCTAGGAAAGAGACCATAGGTGGAATCTTGGGGGGCCGGGTGATCACCGAGAAGAGCTCGAGACACAAAATTAATAGAGTCTCACCAAACGAGGAGGGATCAGAAAGGCGCCGGTAAAGGCGATCATAGTGAATCATGACTAAAACATTAATAAATAGACTAGAGACTAAAAACGTATGAAAACGAAACCCTTGTGTGGTTAGGGCACGAGATCAGGAGGATCATATATTTCTAGTTTCTATGTGTTATGTGACGCATAAGAATTTAGGGGTATGGAGGAATCTTGGACTTGGAGAATGACAAACTATGTTTGGTGAATGATCGATGGATTTGGACGAACTTGTTTCCCTATGCTTGGCTGGTATGGGACAACCAAGTATAGTGAAGCTTGGGAAACCTTAGAAATTGAGACATTTGTGAACTTGATTGGGTGTAGTGAAACTTCTGAGTGGAAGTTTATGTTAATGGGCAAGGATGGTATGGGACACTCGAACCCGGAGGCATAGGCAGAAGCCAAAAATTTTGCTATGCTAAGCATGAAGTTGCATTATTGAATGATTGAATGCATGGTGATCTTACTGCTTGAATATGCATGTATAAGCCCAAATCCTATACCCAAAAATAAAAGAACTTAGAAGAATAAACTACTAGGCTACTGGACAATTCGAGAACCTAAAAACCTGAATCTAAAATCATGATAGTACAAACAAGGCAAAACTGTGAGAATCAATACCAAAATAACTTGAGTTGTAGTTAAATAGCCAGACCTAGAAAATATGCTACTAGGGCTACAACATCTGACTAAATTGACTCCCGAGGGCAAGAGGTATCGAATAACATGGCTAAGAACTAAATGGAAAATATGCTGATATAAGTCACAAGGAGGGTCATGGAACAGATCATGAGGGCCTTACCTCATATGATACTTCAGGTGGCACCACAGCCGCAAGTCTAGGAATCTATCCCGGTGCAACAGCCGATGCCACTACCAATGCCCAAGGTTCCAACTTGTCAAGACATGAGAATCTAGAAGATAGTGAACATAGAAAGATGCTGCTAGAATTAAGAAAACTTCAACCATCACAGTTTGATGGTATTATTGATAGCTTAACAGCTTACCATTTGTATTAGGAATTAGAAGAACACCTAGATGTATTGAGAGTAACGGGTCCTACTAGGGTAGTGTTGGTTACCCATCAAATTGAGGAACCAACTAGAAGTTGGTGGCAGATGGTAAAGGCAGACCCAAACGTTGATGTTAGAGGGATGAACTGGGAAGAGTTCATGGAAATATTTTACGAGAAGTTCTTCCCCTAAGCAAAATTAACGAAGATGTAGGAGGACTTCGTTAGACTGAACTAGAATGATATGACGGTAGCTGAGTATAAGGCCGAATTTACTGAATTGGCTAAGTTCTCACCTGAACTGATTAATGAAGAGAAGAAGAAGGTCAACTGCTTCACTCAGGGTCCCGAGATTGAGATCCAAAAGTTAATAAAGACAACGTGCTCGAAGACATATTGGAAAGTCGTGGACAGGGCATTGACCTTAGAACAAGAGTTGAACTTTGAACATAAGTTAAGAAGTAGGAATAAGATGCCAAACAATGGAAATGCCCACCAAGGACCTCAAAAGAGGCAAAACACCAATCAACAAGGTGGTGGAAATGGGGCACCCTAGGCCCTGCAACAAGCTACACTTAATAAGGACGAACAGAAAAAAAAAAAAAAGCTAGACAACAAGGGTTGTGTTTTTACTGCAACTAGCCAGGGCATCTTGCAAACTTTTGTCCTGCCAAAACTTAGGCCCCCCAATGGCAACAACGCAACCAGGGAGGAGGACAAAATATGCGTCCTCAATAGTAGTCACTCCGACAGAACAACAACCAAGGGCAAAACCAGAACCAGGCCAGAGTGTTCGCAATTGTTGACATCCTTGAATAACAAGACCTTTAGTAGAAATAGTGGCAATAACTCAAAAAACCTATTAGGTCAAAATTTATTTTAGAAAGGGTAGTTCATTGTAACACCCAAATTTTGACGAAATGATTGAATAAAATAACAATTTTGAGAAATTTATGGTGTTACAAAATGCATGTTTCTAAAGTACTTACCAATAGAATTTAGGATCAAAGTTCATCTTAGAACTGACCCTATAGCTATCCCTTCATATGGGAAACTAAACTAGACAATAATAAAGGATAGATATCCTCCACCTAGTACAGATGACTTATTCGATGATTGAAAGAAGCCACTCACGAGGAAAGATCTTAGACCAAGATATCACCAGGTAGGAATCTGAGAGTCAAACGTGCCCAAGATGACCATTAAGAATCATTATACATACTCCTAGACTAAGATACCCTAGCAACACATAAGGATCCAACGAACCAAGTAGTAAGACGCATTCTTCACCAGTTTGCAATAGGCAACTAAACCTATGAAACACTTAAGGATTATCTTAAAAACACTTAGAAGAAACTTAGTTACGGCTAAAGGAGATAGCCACATGCTTTAGCTATGTAATTCCTAAAACAACAGAAGATGTCACAGAGATTCGTAGGAGAACCGACCCAAATTTCTCAAAAATTAATCAAATCTAGATCTCTCTGCTAGGGATATGTGACGAAACAATATCGACTAAATTCGTGCAAATTTCAAGGAAAAAATCCTTTTAAGAGGGATAGAATGTAATCTCCCCGAAAATTTGTATGAAATTTGATGAACGAAATAAAATAATTCGACTTTAAAAAAATTTTTGATATAAATTATGGTACAAAAAAATGAATAATATAAATACATGTACATAGTTAAGTATTAAATATGTGATGTAAATATTAAATATTAGATGAGTATAAACATATATTTAGTATGTGTATTAATATGTAAATATACATAATATTATATAATATATGGTTATAAAGATAATATTATATACTATGTATGTTAATATAACATCGCATAATATATGGTTAAAATATATTATGTATAAATATATATATATATAGATAAGAAAACAAATAAAAACAAACAAAAAATAAAAAAATTTAACGAATTCGCCAAAAATCGATGTATTCGTTTAAGAAAAATTGAAACGTGTTCACGGCCCATGCACATGTAAAAGGAAATAAAAAATTAAAAAAAAAAACCCAAAAAAGGAAAAAATTCAATTGAAAATAAAAACAATTATGAAAAAAATCCCTAAAAAGTGAAAACCCTAAAATACATGGTCTTCTTTTGGCGCTGCGAATACCTAATAAAAATGAAAATTTTTCATACAAAAAATGCTCAAAAATTACAAGTCTCACCCCCTGAAGACCCTATATAAACCCCTCTCTGCATTTATTCTTTTTCATCCCAAAGCAAGAGTTGATAAGATCTCTTGCTTACTCTCTGCCTCTTTCTTGACATCTTTAGTCCTTTTTCTTTTCTTGAGCAGTTCTAAATAGCCATTAGGGTAGTCGCAATAGAGTGCTGCACAAGTCTAGTGCATGCAAGCGGAAACGCTCTGAAAGATCTGAAGAAGGTTCAGAAAGAAGCGATATCAAGGTAAAATGATTCCTTCTTTTTTACTTTATTATTTTGATTCAAGTAAGGCTTGCTTGGTTGTTTTATTTTGATCTTATATACATGTCATATAGAATATGCATGTTTAGATTTATAACGATGCATGATTTATGATGTAATGTTACTATGCTTGCATGTTTAAATTCTACTAAATTATTTAAATGTCTTGTTCATACATTTAATATAAGATTCAATAAAGATACTAACCACATACCGACACGGGGACATATGTTCCTCATGAACATTCCAATCAAGGGTTGTGAGGTAATAAAGGGTTTGAAGTTTATCCTACTTCAATTCTGTGAGTCTGAGTTTAGTAAAGTAGTTCTTTCCCTATGGATTAAAAATACTGGTGGTATCCTTTTAGTCTTTAATGTCAACTGAAATAATAAATTGTTTGAATCATTTAATTTCTTGTAAGTGCCTATTATGCATATTTTATTTTGTCAAAAAAATGAATGAAATATTTGGCATGATCCACTATGCTTTATAGCTCACCCCTCATTTTTAACATTTCAAGAATTTATTTATCGAGGCTGCATGGAAGTTATTTAATATGTAGGAATTTTTATTTAAATTCATTGTAGGGCCTGTGGGCTCAAATCTATCTATTTATTTTATTTCATTGTAATAAAGGTTGAATTATTACTCTCGGATTTTTTCATTAAATAATAAATGATTTATTTTATTCCATGGTGTCATAGATTTTTATCAATTATTTTGTACATAGATTAATGTGCACAAGATATCTCATGGATGTGGAATTTAGAATAGAAACGGATAATATAACACGGGCCTGCTCGGGCGGCCTAAAAATATCGCAGAAAGATATCATCAAATGACGTGGGCCCCAGCATGGGAGGTGAAGTGTTACACTATCTTCCATTGCATCACTCGAGCTTGGTTTTGTCTCCTGTCATGATTCTTGTCTACACTACTATTGTTGTTGTGACTGACGTTGCTAATGTTGGACACAACCAACTGTATATCTACTTTGGCTTGATTTTGCTGCTTCTAGGAATGATTCTAATTTTCCTGTGTTTCATTTTACTGTTGATTAATGGCATTCTTATTTTTCTTCTTTTGGTTCCCATTGTAATCTTTATTATTACCCGACCTCTTGTTTCTATTCTTCAACTTCTATTCAAAGTTGAGTTTTCTTTCCACTAATAGTGCATTCTCGACTTCTCTGTATGTCTTGAGACTCATAGGCACCACTTCCTTTCAGATCTCTATCTTCAAACCCTCGACAAAACAATTAACCTTCACATGTTCCTTTCTTATCAATTCTGGTGTAAACTTGGCCAACTTAGTAAACTTGGTCTTGTACTCAGCTACAGTCATATCTCTCTATATCAGCCTGATAAATTATGACTGCATCTACCTCAATGTCTCCTTTAGAAAGAATTTCTCAGATAACACTTCTTTAAATTTTTCCAAGCTCATATGTTTAACATTTTCAACATCCTCTACCAACTCCTAGCTGGTCCCATAAACTGATGGGTGGCAAGTGCAACTTTCTGAAGACCAATTGCCCCCAATACATCAAGATGTTCATCAAGTTCCTGGGACTAGTGATCAGTTGTTATGCTGTCAAATTTTCCATCAAATGTGGATGGACGAAGCTTTTGCAACTCCAACAATATGGCCTTGTGTTCCTTGTCTTCTATGTCCTCTTGTGCCCTCTGATAAACTAGAGCCTTAAGTAAGGGTGCTGGCTATTGTGCCAGAATCTACTCCTGACGTTAAACCTATATCTATGGTTCTGGCTTCACCTGTGGCTGCATTTGGGGCAGTGCTCGTATAACTTGCTCAGTAACTCTCCTACTGATGTCATTCAACAACTCAAGAGTCAACAAAATCTCTATCTGAGCCTCAGTAGCATAAACCTATGCCACCTGTTCCTCTTGTTCAGTCCAATCAACTGCGGCAACTCTTGTGACATATCTTTTGGACATAGCCATTATCTTTAAGCCAAATATCCACTTAATCATTATGAAACCAATCGTAAACATCTATATATGTACAATCAAAGTATTTATTTTTGTTGTGCTAATATGACTCTAGATTAATGTCTTCGAGTTGTCGTTCGTACTGGGACCTATTGGATTATGCTTCTAAATCCACAATGAGGTTGTTCTAAAACCTTTTTTCTGGGTATAGGATTTGGGCTCAATAATTAAGATTTTTATGAATATATATATATAAATTAGGGCGCATGGGCTCAAGGCCCATGCACCATGTGTGCCCGAGGTCAGGCTCGCCCACTGGAGTTGTATATTATAAAAAAAAATCTAAAATCTAAAATAAAACAAAAAATACCAAAAAATATCCTAAAATTTCTGGAAAAATCACAAAAAAACCCTAAAACCCTAGCCGCCAAGACCTAACAAAAATAAAAATTTTCTAATTTAGGAAAGCCAAAAAAGGACAGAATTGACCCCCAGAGACTCTATACCCCCCCCCCACACACACACACACACATTTCATTCATCCCAAATCAAGAATTGAAATTCCTCTTGCTCTTTGTTTGCCTCCTTCTTGGCAACCTTAGTCCTTTTTTTTTCTTAAGTTATTCTAAATAGCTTGCAAGGTAGTAACAATGAAATGCTACAAAGATTTTAAGAAGCGATCTTGAGGTGAATTTCTTTCCTTTCTTTCAATTTATTATTTTGATTTAAATAATGTTTTCTTGTTTTATTAGTTTCAGGAATGATCCCACAAGAGATGGGTTTGAGTTTCAGAATTGATCTCTCTCCCTAGATCTGGAGCACAAAGGTGATCCCCATTCGATCTAAATTACGATTGAACAATATATTGTTTGAATCGATTTAATCCCTAAAAGTGTTCGATATGCTTGTATTATTTGGTTGAAATAATGAATTAAATAGATGAAATGATTCACAGGGTTTTTAGCTCACCCCTATTTTTCACATTTCAGGAAATTAATTTATCAGCCCACGTGAGAGATTTTTTATTAAGAAATTTTTTTATTTCATTGTAGGGCATGTGGGTCCAAGAAAAATTATTTATTTAAATTTTGAATTTATCCAATGTAATAGACCATGTACTCAAAATTTTAGAATAAATAAATAAAAGAATTTTATTTGTTTATAATGCCACAAATTATTTTGTACATAGATTATTGTATACATAAACCCTCATGGATTTGGGTTTAAGAAGAAGAAAATATAACACAGGTCTGTCTCCCGGGTGGTCCAAGATTATTGATTGAAGAAGATTAGACCGTCAGATGACATGGATGATGGGTACCGGGAGGGAGGTGTTACAAAGGTGGCATAAGAGCCTAGGCTTTAGATGCCTTGGGCAAGAATTAGAAGAAATTGATTAGTCAGGTGGGATTATTTATTTATTTGATTTAGAAGCCCTACCTCCTACTTTGAAAACTGAAATAATTTTGAAACTTTGTTTTTCGAAAAAAAAAATGTTTTCAACGGTTTTGTTTGGATACAAAGATTACGAGTTGAGCTGATAGTACATAAGCCTTGTCTCAAGTAAAGCTAAACATTAAAAGGGAGATGATTATACTGTTCTAGAAAGTATGGTTGCTAAGCAGGCTTTGGTTTCGTCGTCCGATCTAGAGGTTGTCCCACCAGCTCATACAAGTAGTCAGAGTTGAAGAACACACTTATTTTATTACGAAAGAAAACTAGGAAGTGGAAATTAAGGGCTAGGAATTCACTATGGTCCAAAGGAGACACCAACAAGGATTTGAGAACCTAAGTCTAGGGAAATGACCTTAAGTAGAGAATAGGGTAGAGACTAGGGGTTTTGCCAAGGGTGGCATAGTGAATCATGAATAAACTTTTAGGACATAAGTTAGAGACTGAAAACGTGTGAAACACGAACACTTGTTTGGTTAGGGCACGAGATCGGGAGGATCTCGTATCCTTGGTTTCTATGTGGTATGGGACGCATAGGAATTTAGGGGTACGAAAGAATCCTAAACTCGAAGAATGATAGACCATATTTGGTGAATGATCGGTGGCTTTGGACGAACTTGTTTCCTATGCTTGGCTGTTATGGGACAGTCAAGTATAGTGAGGCTTGGTAAGCCTTAGAAATCGAGACATTTGCGAAATTGATTGGGTATAGTGAAGTCTCTGGGTGAAAATTTATGTCAAAGGGCAAGGTGGTATGGGACACACGAACCTGGAGGCATAGGTGGAAGCCTAGAATTTTACTATGCTAGCATAAATTTCTTGAATGATTGAATGCATGATGATCTTACTGCTTCTATGAAACCAAATCCTATACCCAAAAACAAAAGTGACCTAGAAGAATAAATTATTAGACCACTCAACAGATTGAAAACCTAGAGACATGAATCTAAGTCATGATAGAACGGACTAAACAAAAATGGCAAAAAAAAATACTAAATCGAGATTGATATGTAGATAATGGCTGGACCTAGGAGATATGCAACCAGAGTTGCTACATTTGACGACACCGACTCTTAGGAAGCGTAGAACGACATGGCTGACACTAGGATAGAATAGATGATGAATGAAGTCACCAGAAGAGTAATGGAACAAATAGAGAGGATGCTAGCTCGAATAATACCGCAAGCGGCACCCCAGCCGCAGGTGCAGGAACAGATTCTGATGCAACAGCCAATGCCAGCACCTGAGATTCCAGATCGTCCGGAGGAACCAAAGGACCTGGAAGACAGCGAACATAGAAAGTTGTTGTTAGAACTAAAGAAATTGGGACCATCACAATTCTATGGTACTACTGATAGCTTAACAGCTGACCACTAGTACCAGGAATAAGAAGAACACCCGGATGTGTTAAGAGTAACATGTCCTAGCAGGATAACGTTGGCTACCCATCAATTTAAGGGACCAGCTAGAAGTTGGTGGCGGATGGTAAAGGTAGACCCAACCATCAATGTTAGCCAAATGACCTGGGAAGAGTTTAGGCAGATATTTTACGAGAAGTTCTTCCCAGAAGCCACACCGACGAAGATGCAAGAGGACTTCATTCAGTTAAAATAGAAAGAGATGACGGTGGCCGAGTATGAGACCAAATTTATCGAATTGGCCAAGTTTTCACTTAAATTAATTAGTAAAGAAAATAAGAAGGTCAATCATTTCACCCAGGGTCTCAAGATTGAGATCCGAAAATGAATAAAGACAACATGCCCAAAAACTTATAGGGAAGTCGTAAACAAGGCATTAACCTTGGAGCAGGAGCTGAATTTTGAGCAAATGTTAAGGAAGAGAAACAAGATACCAGCAGGTGATAGAGATCACCAGGGAGATCACAATAAAATGAATGTTAATCAGGATAATGGAAACAAAATGCCCCAATGGAAAAACCAACCCAAAATTGAAGAACAATTAGAGCTGGCCAGATGTCAAGGGCGGTGTTTCAACTACAATCAGCAAGGGCATCTATCGAAGTTTTGTCCTAGCAAAACCCAGACACAACAACAGCAACAACCTCCAAATCGTTGAGGGGGAGAACAAAATATGCGTCCTCAACGGCAACCGCCTCGACAGAACAACAACTAAGGGCAAAACCTAAACCAAGCCCGTGAACAAAGCCAAGCTAGAGTTTTCGCTATTGCAGACTTCCCTGTTGATGATGTTCTGGAAGAACAAGTTCCTTAATAGTAACCTTCGCACTACGTTAGATGAACTATTAGGTTGAAATTCTTTTCGAGGGTAGGTTGATTGTAATATCTCGAAGCCTTAATGAAATTATTCGAATAAAGTAAGAATTTTGAGAAATTTATGAGTTTGCATAAGTATAATCTTAAAGTTTACCCTGACATTATGCCAGATACCTTAGCTATGTAGTTCCTAAAGTACCAGGAATTGTCACTAAAATCCATAAGAGTCGTGAAAAAACAATATAAAGTGAACTAGTGTATAGGATTAATTTATATTAATTGATTAATTAATTTTATTGATTGGTATATGTATTAATTAATTTATAATAGTAATTTATAGTAATATGTAATATTATTTAATACAATAAATAATATTATAAAGTATTGAATATATATGGTAATGTATAGATGTATGAATTTTTTTTTTAAAAAAGATATATATATATATATATATATATAAGTTAAAAATAAAATAAAATAAAATAAATTAGGGCGCATGGGCTCAAGGCCCATGCGCCACATGCGCAGGCCCACGGTTGGGCCTGTATATTATAAAAAAATACCAAAAATCAAAATAAAACGAAAAGAATACCGAAAAATATCCAAAATTTTCTAAAGAAATAACAAAATAACCCTAATCTCAAACCCTAGCCACCAAGACCTAATAAAAATGGAAATTTTCTAATTTAAGAAGGCTGAAAAAGGATCGAATTAACCCCCGGAGACTCTATATAAACCCCTTCTCCCCTCTCATTTCATTCATCCCAAAGCAAAAGTTAAAATTCTTCTTGCTCTCTCTTTTCCTCTTTCTTGGCAACTTTATCCTTTTTTTTTTCTTTTCTTGAGCTATTCTAAATAGCTTGCAAGGTAATAGCAATGAAGTACTACAAAGATTTTAGGAAGTGATCTCCAGGTGAATTTTTTTCCTTTCTTTTAGTTTATTATTTTGATTTAAATAATGCTTTCTTGTTTTATTAGTTTGATTTTATTCTTGTACTTTGTATTTATACTATTCGATTATTATATTGCTTATAACCGAGAGAGTATGCTCTATAGTTGCGTCTCGTACGATCTTCTACATCAGAAATCAAAAGTCAATATGAATGTTATACTGTTAGAACTATTATTTATCAATATACTGTTTATGACCAAGAAAATATGCTTTGAAGTTGCGTTTTGTATGATCTTCTACATCAAAAATCAAAAATCAATATTCATGTTATACTGTTTGAGCGTTCAAATACTGTTGAAATGTCTATTTATTATACCATTGCACACATAAATAAGATTAAACAAAGATTTCAACTACGTACCGGTACAGGGACTTTCTATGTTCTACGTAGAATTGGAACTAGCTATCAGTACTGACACCAGAATGAAACGAGTTTCAGGAATGATCCCACTAGAGATGGGTTTGAGTTTCAGAATTGATCTCTCTCCCTAGATCTGAAGCACATAGGTGATCCCCGTTCGATCTAAATTACGACTGAACAATATATTGTTTGAATTGATTTAATCCCTGAAAATGTTCGATATGCTTGTATTATTTGGTTAAAATAATGAATTAAATAAATGAAATGATTCACTGGGCTTTCAGCTCACCCCCTATTTTTCACATTTTAGGAATTAATTTATCAGCCCACGTAGGAGATTTTTTTATTAAGAAATTTCTTTATTTCATTGTAGGGCATCTAGGCCCAAGCAAAATTATTTATTTAAATTGTGAATTTATTTTTCACTGTAATAGACGATGTACTCAAAATTTTAGAATAAATAAATAAAAGAATTTTATTTGTTTATAATGCCACGAATTATTTTGTACATAGATTATTGTATACAGAAACTCTCATGGATTTGGGTTTAAGAAGAAAAATTTGTAGCACGGGTCCGTCTACCAGGCGGCCCAAGATTATTGATTGAAGAAAATTAGACCATCAGATAACATGGATGATGGGTATCAAGAAGCGGGGTGTTACACATTTCCACCTCAATAGTTTATTCCCTTGAATCCTTGTGTTGTTATTTCAACTCATCTTGAGTCTTTAACCTTTAAAGATTAAAACCATTAGTCTTAGGAATTAAAGCACTCTCTAATATTTTAAAATATGATTTAATGACTCTTTACCCAATATAACTCATAATGTATCATGGATGGCCCATTAGAAGTGCCAAAGTGTTGATTTAATTTTGTGTGGGGTGATAAAGAAATGGGGTACTGCAGTAACCAAAAACATAAATAAGACAAGAGGGGAAAACATCATGCATCACCACAGTAATCCATTGTGTTATCATGGTAACCATAATGGAATTAAAAAACAACGCTACAGCAGTGCGGTATTCTACCACGGTAACTAGAATGAACAAGCTAGGAAAGGTCGCACTACCATGGGGTGTTGCAATATACGACCTAGGTAGCCCAAATGTAAGTGGAGAAAATCGAAGATGAAAAGGGTGTAGTACAGTGGTAATCGCAAGCAATACCACAGTAAACAGAACAAAATTGTGCAGTCATGTATGTTTTTCTCCTATCTCTTCTTTTCTTATGATCTTAACAACTTCCGCGAAATAACTTGTTGATGAGCTATATTATAACAGCGGTTCCTTGGATACTCTTGCAATAGTTTCAGAGATTGAGGGTAGGAAATCAATTTTCCAAAAGATGGGAAAAAGAAACTCGGATCAAATTAGAACAACAAGCTACTGTGTATACTGGTTTGCTAAGAACCTATGATGGAAAAACTCAGACTTTGCATGCTATCTTTTGTGTTATCTCCTGCATAACGATTAGAGAAGGAAGGAGGAGTGGAATTCGACTAGAATGCATGGATAATAAGGAATTTCGTCACTTATTTATAGGAGAGGAAAAGAGGGTCATTGTTTTGGTGTTTGGATAGGTTTAGGAGTCTTTATGTGATGAGATTGCATGTATCTAGGCTTCCTTGATATTATCTTTGGCATAACCTCATCCCCATTTGTGATCCTCATCCTTATCTATCAGTTGGGCATTGAAAACCCATAGGGTGGCAAATTGGGATGAGTCACATGTTTTAAAAGAGAAAACAAAATTTCCATGCACGCTATGCACTACCATGGTAATCTTAACAATTTTTTTCAGACTATTACAATGAAAGTTAGAAGAAGTCTTTGCATAAGGTGTGATTACACCTTAATTAGTCTGCACAACTCTGAATTTGATTTTACTAAAGAAAGACGAATCATCACATTAGTTGTCATAATTCTACCTCAATGTGCTACCTTGTATTTTTAGAAAGTTTTAGTTAGGAAAAAATATCTTTGAAAGGAAATACCCATAGATTCAATGTCTCATAGATTCTTTTTAATTTTTTATTGTCTTCTTTATGTAAAACTTTCCTTGAGAGTTTTTAGGAATAAGAGAAGAAAAGCACTAGGCTTAAAATGGGAGAAGAAGATTCTTTTAAGGGCATCTTATGTTGGGGATTTTCTCCTTCTCGCTAGAAATTTTAGAAAGTTGTCTTCATTATTGTTCTAGGTTATTTTTAGACTATGTGTAATTAAACTTTTTTTTATCTAGTGAAAAGTTAATCAAGGTTTGATTGATTCTAAATTGTAAGATGTAATTGCTATTTTCTTTTCTCTTATTCTTTGGCATTTGTGCATCTTATGTGAATATACAACCAATTAAAGCATGCAATTCATAATTATTCAATTGTTTTAATAAACAGTGGTACAATAACAAGGTTGAATTCATGGAATTTGACTTATGTTATGTGGATGTATGATCTAGTCTAAATACATAGAGTTTGCATATTTGTTTGCTAGAATTGATGATCTCTACTACATTTAATATAATTGCTAAATTAGTTTTAAAGAGCTCGTTTAGGATTATTTCTTGATTAGGGTTAATTAAAGAGCTTGTTTTGATGAGAGATCAAGTTGTTAGAGCTCGTTAATGACTATAATCAATTTATTAAAGAATGAATGAGTCATTTTTACATCAATCATCAATTTAAAAAATCAACACTAGGATTATACCTTAGGCTAGGGATGGCAATTTGTGTCGGGGGTCATAAACGGGTCAACCCATTTATTAATCGTGTCATGATATGTCGACCCGAACACGACCCGTTTATTAATCGGGTCGTAACATGTAAACCCGAACATGACACGTTAAATAAACGGGTGACCTGTTTATGACCCATTTAGACACGTTTAATAAATTCTATAATAATTTAACTAAAATTATAGCTTCACCAAGATTTGAACCTAAGACATTTGAGTTATTATCTTATGTTATCAAAAGAGCTATTTTTTAATATTTATATATACATTGTACTTATTTTTTTAAGATTTGAGAGATCAAATTATTTTTTATAATTTTTATTTGGGTGTAATAATTTTATTAAAAAATAAAATAATAATATTAAAAATTTGATATATCAAGCTACTCTTTAAGTATGTATACATGTATTGCTTTTTTCGAGAATTTTTTTAAAGATTTGAGGTATCAAGTTACTTTTTATATATTTATTTAAGTGTAGTATTTTTTGTCAAAAAAATAAAATTAGTATTAAAAAATTAGGCTTTATGCTTTTATGAGAAATGATATAATATTTTAGGCTAAGACAAAAAGAGATATAATAATTTTTAAGGCAAGTTGAAAAATAAAAAAAAATGTTAAAAAACTTAAGTTTAGTGTTTTTAGGAGATTTTTTTTTAAATATTTGAGAAATTGACTTATTTTTATATTTTAATTTGAGTATAACATTTTTTGCTAAAGACAAAGTTTATTTTAAAGGGGCATAATACTTTTTTAATTTATTGTATAATCATTTTTTTTAAAAAAAAGAACATCTTAAATAATATATGCCTAATTTTTAAAATTATTTAAAAAAAAATTAACTAAATACAAAAATATAAAAATAATTTATTAAAATTAAATTAAAATTATTCTTAATGTATTATGCAATATTAACTTATGTATACCATATTTATTGACTTATTTTTAATCATGTTAAACGAGTCATTTCGGGTTTATCAGGTTAACTTATTTATGACCTGTATTTAGTCGTGTTTAATTGTGTTCAACCCGTTTAGACCCAAACTCGTTTATATCAAATCCAAACCCATTAACTTCGTATTCTGTTCGGGTTGGGTTATCGTGTTGTGTCACAAATTGCCACCCCTACCTTAGGGTAAAAATTTTTTGACATAGATTTTTTTAAAATCATATTTTATTTATTTACTTGCTTTGCTTTATTTTGTTTCACCTCACTATTAAAACCTCTAATCTTTTATTTTATTTGACTAAAGGAAAGAAATAGCTTCACCAATATCTGTGGATTTGACCATACTCATCACTTGCAAAATTATTTTTGAAAATAGCATAATATTTATTTTTGTTGGTTTCGACACCAATAATAATGTTTTCATTTATTTTGTTCAATTATATGGTTAGAAGTTTGAGAAAAAAGGGTTCTTGGAACCGTAATCATTTATTGCGGTACCCAGGGTGTTATTAGTAGACTGACTGCTATACTA
The DNA here is from genome assembly GCA_030144865.1 of Tinospora cordifolia. Lineage (NCBI taxonomy): Eukaryota > Viridiplantae > Streptophyta > Magnoliopsida > Ranunculales > Menispermaceae > Tinospora > Tinospora cordifolia. The sequence continues at coordinate 3,233 of JAJIYU010006854.1, read as the reverse complement.
CAATAGTCAGGCAATGTGGTGGTCATGTAAGGGCACATGACTACAGATTACCATTGTAATGGAACACAACACCATTGTAGTCTATCGAATTGGGGATAAACATGAAGTTTTTTGGACTTTCTCTCGTATTTTAATTGAGATTATGAGTCACCAATATGGGTAGATAGGATGTGTCTCAACTTTGGATAACATGGAATTGAGGTGGAAATCCACCATAATTAAATACTCTCCCATGAATCAAAATTACTCTCTCTTCTATCGTCGTTCTGCTACAAAGGAAAAACTAGTAGTTGTGTTCTTTTTTGAAGCTAAAGTTTCAAGTGTGTTTGACCTTAGAAAGTAAGGCTTTCTATAGCCAAATCAAAGGGAGTGTGAAGTTGCAAACCAAAATGAAGAATCAAACAATAAACTACCTAGAAAAGAAAAAAATTCAGCCCAAACAAGATTGAATTGGAAGGTAAATATTATTTTAAACTTAGCCTTGTAAAAGTATGTTTAAAGTTGAATTTTTTTATGTGAAATTCAACATGTGCTCAATCCATGAACCACAAATTATCGTACTTGGCTTGTTGATTCTTGAATTAAAGGTAGTTGGTTTAAGACTAACAAATGAGACTAAGGAACTAATGAAGATTTCTATTAGCTAGAACAAGTGTGTTTGAAATCAAACACCATGTGCTGTGATGACAAAACAAATAATGAGGTACCTATGAAAACATGGTTAGTTGAGGTATCATCCATGGCCCAAAAATAAAAATAAATTAGCTCTAAATAGGTTCAACCATGTTGCATAAACTTACCAATTTTGGTGAAGTTTGGTTTAATGATATGATCATAACAAATTGAGAAAGTTGGTAGGTAAACTAGTGTCAACAGTGAACAAGATTTTTGACCAATGTTAAGAAACTTGAAAAATGATGTTAGAAACCTTATTTGGATGTAAACTTTGGTGAGTATACTCTTGAGATAATCAAGTTTCAACGGGCCAAACTTAGTCGAATTGGATGCAGTATTATAAGGGAACCAAAACTATGAATATGTTACCATTTTCATGTTTGGGAACAGTCACAACAACTGGAAAATGGTTTGGGAAACCTTACCAAATGCACCTGAAAAAATGAAAAGTACAATTCTATGTAAAGTTAAATAAATGTGGTATAGTCATCCTAATTTTTGTGGCAATTGATATGTGGGTTGATGACGAAAATTTAAAATGTTTGTGACATAGAGAAAGACTTAATGTGGAGTACTAACAGCTAACATTTGTGTTAACTGAATCTTAGACTATTTGTTGGTATTAACTCTTGAGAAAATTCTTTTTAATACTTGAGAAGATGTAACACCCCAGCCCACAAATCTTGTCTCACATATGTCGCTGACTGAGCATCTTCGTCTCTCACCTCGAGATGGAATCATGCAGTCACTCCTGCCATCAATATTCGAAGATTGGGACATTACTTGTGTTATTTCCTTTCTCGCGCCATCCCAATAAAATATCAGTGTGGAAACATAAACAATACTATCATGCCTAATTGAAAATGGGGATGGCATGTCTGAAAACAATAACAAGATTAAAATCATAAGAAATAAAATACTTTGCCCCATGGCCTCAATTCAAAGAGTCATTAAACCAACACTTGGCCCTACGACCGAAGTCAATGAATAAACCAACATAATTTGAATGTGGGTCCTATGCCCTATAACTATAAACAAAAATAAACTACTACCCATATACAACCCCAACAGTGGATCATATCACACTACTCCATTGGTTTTCAATTTCTTGTCTATGATCAAGTATCTTCAATGATTATCGAAAAGTAAATTAGTGGGGGTGATCTCAAGAGCCAATGGATATTACACAAAATATTTTGAGCATTATAATAGTCAAAATACAAACATGCCACCACTTGTAATTCATTAAGTGTTCCAATGATTCAATTGTTTTAGTTAACGTTAAAACCAAAAGGATGTCTTCCTCAACATTCCAACTTAACTTCAGAGTATACAATGTAATGCCTAAAGGTGCATTACACACTCAAAACCCTATCTCAAGGTTGATGTCTCACTCGACCATCAAACTAGGGAGTAAAGTCTCACTTAGACCCTCAGTCTCATTTCAAACAGCGACCCGCCTAAGCCTAGGAATACCCACAATGATGTTGGACCTGACCACAATATCCTCATCACGAAACCAATACGTAGTTCATTCACTTATTCATCTTAAATTAGTGCCCACTAGTATTTTCACAATTTCAATATCCATAATACATGGCAAAAGATATAAATAAACAATCCATCATGTTTATAGTCACATCAGACATAATAATCATTACATTGCATTCATAACATGGATTTAAACTATAATAAACATTCACATGATGTATTGCATGCTATGAGTCGAGAAAAAGGCAGATAAGCATTCATTTGAGACACATACACTCCTAGCATGCTTCTAAATAATGAATTACAATAAACACACAGTCATGTTTCATATTCAAACCAAAATAATACTAAGAGTTTCAGTTAGTAACCTCCACCTTTATCTCTTGTTCCCTTGGGCCTTTACTTCGCACTGCATTTACCTTGCCCTTAAGTCTACAAGATTAAAAACCAACATTACATGAGTTTGAAGTATTCCTAAGGTCTCTTAAATCATAATTTGATGATTCCCTAACATAGATATCCTAAGGTGTATGCAGTGGTCTTCATAGATGACATTATTTACCTTTTTCCTCTGATTACCACGGTAGTGAGTGGCATTACCGCGGTAATCTGTGTGTGCACAAATAGAGACAAAAAACTGGGTATACGTCGTGCTACTGCAGTCGATAACCATAGTAACCAATGTGCCCTAGTTACACCACCGCGATAGCCAATGCACAGATTGGGTTTCCCACACGTTACCACAATAACCAGAGGGGTTCGTGTGCTTTACCGCGGTCAGTTACCGTGGTAACTAGAGGGGGTCTGTGTGTGCACAATGCACTACCGTAGTAGCCAAGCGATTTTCCAAAAATGTTGCTCTTGTGTGCACACATCTTAGTCCATCATTCCCTCTAGTGTTTAGCACTCCAACACACTAACATTAAGCTCAAAACACACACATACATGAATGGAAAGCATTATACCTTTTTACTCTTGATCTTCCCCCCCCCCCCCCCCCCCCCCCCCCCCCCCCCCCCCCGTTCCCCCCCCCCCCCCCCTTTTGTTTTTATCAATAAGAACCTTCA